>LPNX011008797.1:112455-142824 GCA_001517045.1 Pseudotsuga menziesii | reverse complement strand
TTTGCATGCACAGTTATTTTGCAAATTTGTATGAGATTGAGTGTGCGAGTCAGCACTATCATAGAACATTAGAGAATATCAGTATTTGGGATATTTCAATGAGTTATGGACAGATATTGATGGTTGATGTTTATTTATGGTCTACATATGTCCACTTGACAGATTTGTACTTCATATGGTGATTTGTTATGATGGCTTGTATTATTTTCATGATTATCGGCATTTATAGGCTTTATTATTATTGTGGTTCTGACATTGATGGGGCCTCTGATGTACCTTTGTGATGGACACATGGTGTATGAGTACTCATTCTTAGTTGATTTGGACATTTTGAGTCCATTGGTGCAGCTAGTTTTTAGTTTCAGGAGGTTACAGGACAAATATGGGTTTTTGGGCCTTCTTGCAATAGATTTGCTTGGGGAAAATGGAAATAAAGCACAGTGAAGAAAAAATTAAGTTCTCCTAGGGCGCTACCAGTCGTTTGTACCATACTACTAGGATCACAGATCCATCAGTGCAGTTTTTACATGTTGATTTTTGGTCCCTTGTGAGATATTGGCTGTTTTATGTTCCCAAGGAAGCATTTTAATAATTAAAAATGGCTAATGAGGAAATCGATTTGGGTGATTGAGGCAAAGTATTGGCATGGAATTGGTCTGAGGCATAGTATTTGGGTCATCTTCATCATCCAGCATCAACCCCACTTTAGTCGGGGTCCACATGTCCTTGGTTTATGCATTTTGAGGATATTTTGATGTGTTTTGAGGGAGATCCCCTAGTGATTTTTATCACTCTGTTATATTATTTTCCACCACACATTGTTATTGTGCCATGGGGCCATGCTAGTGAAGGATAACATAACCTCCTATCCCCACCATGTGCTACCTTGTGGTCATTAGTCATCTTTTATGTGGTTCGCCCCTCATCGGGCATTTCTAGTGATGCGCCCCCTTATATTTTTGAGTTGATCCATGTGAGATGTATCCGGCTAATCTTAGCCGTAGATTAGGACGATGTTATCTTGTGATCTTGACCCTTGATCTTTTTGGATCTAGGTATTTACTATTATGTACTTGAGAGATCTATATATTGAGATGCTCTTTCATTTGTAAATGGACTTTTGGCTCTCAAACTCTAAGATTAATAAAAATATTTTTGTAGAAATTCTTGGAAGCTTTGTCGAATGTCTTGTATGGAGATTGGAAAGTCTTGTTCTCTCTAGCATTCTTGTAGACCTATGCATCTCTAATATTTTTGCAGGTTTCCATCCATCTGGTGAAGGAAGCGTTTGGGTAGGGGCGCTATTGTGACTGAGCTCCATATCGTCCTCTCAAATCGCCATTGGTTAAGGGAGTGTCTTTATTGTGTCTTACGACCATCTTGATGTTCTTTGATTCATCTTTCTTTGTCATTTCATCCATTCTTCAGTAAATCGATTCTCATAGCAGATCTCTTTTGTAGGAGGAGGGAGCGCTTGGCATCTGGGAGGAGGTATCGATTTCACTTGGAGAGGCATAGAAAACACTCGTAATTGATCGAAAAGGCAAGATCATCGTCATACAAGGTTAGTAGCGAGTATTTCCAGGTATGTCTGCATATATTTTATTTTTCCGGGTTTTGATCTGATTGTCACAACCAAACCCTTTTTTTCCTAAAACCCTAGTTTTGTAGATTTGATAGATCCAGTGAGTTTTTGATGATGACCATCAAAACCCACTTGGAGATTAATGAATAAACCTTAGATCTCAAGTATCATCAAAATCAGACTCCATTTTCCCTAGGATCTAGCACTAGTCACTAAGTGGGGGCGCCCCTCTTGGGTGGGTGGCCATTTCTTCAGATCTTTCAGATGGGTATGCTTGGACTCGCCTCAAAATCATAGATCCAACCTTCAAGCACCTTGATCTAGTCATCTCATGCCCTGATCTGCTCTTTTGGGTCCACTTTGTCCACTTATGCAAAAACCCTAGGTGGGTCCCTTTAGGGTTTCATTTCATTTGGCTAGATCTTCCTAGATCTATTTCCTTAACTCATTTGTGGTACAATCTCATCCAAGTTGGGTTATTTCCTATCTTTACTAAGCGTCCCCAACTTGGCCCTAATCTCCATACCACTCTAATTTGATAGATCTAGTCTTATCCACTCATTATCATTTCTTCCTTATACATTGTCAAACCCTAGGAGTGTCTTGAGTAAGTTCGCTGGCCTCTTAGGCTAGTAGGGTCTCCCCCTTGGTCATTCTTCGGATTGATCTAAAGTGACAAGAGCCCGTCTGGTGTGACAACTACCCTTTATCCGTAGTGGACGAGGCCCTTGCGGTGTCACTGGTTAGCTACCTCACCTCTACCACCCCGGATGGGATACCTTTACTGGGTAGCTACACTTTGTGTGATAACAAGTCCCTAATAAAATAAAGCTAAGGCTGATTCCGCTACTAAAGGAGAAATGATCTAGGAGTTTGTTAATTAATCTCAAGACCAAAAGAAAACTATACCATCAACATATAGAATATATCATCATCATTGCATGTAAGTAAATACTTCAAAGCAAAATAAGATAGTTAGTATAAGACCAGTGCCAAAAGTAAATACAATGCTGAAAGTAAATGTTTTGAATGTGGTCTTGGTGTGTTTTATTATTAGTTGGTGAGTTGCTTAAGGAATGGGTTTGTTCTTGGTTTGGCCCACTTAGGCTTTATCCTCAAAGGTAAGTGCAAAGCAACTATACCAGGTGTCCAACAGGGCAAGACATAAAGTCTGCTTAGAGTAGCCCCCTGACTCCTTGGTATCGTTCAAAGAAACCTCTCACTTTGACAATAAATATGTGGGTGGATTGTCCTATTAGACTAGCCACTCGAATCCCTTTCTGATTGTTAACCACATATTAGGAAAGCCTGCAATGGCCACAAGAGCATACAGATATTTGAGTCAATGTTCGTTGTTGTCGCCTAAAACACACTTGGACACGGGTAAGTCTCCCAACCGCTGTGAGTGTTCTTGAGGGCAACTTATGAGTTGAGAACCCACTGTCACTCGGTTCTAAACTTTTTCGTTTAGACCACAACTCCTAAAGGCCAAGGGGGGTAGTCCCTACTTGCTAAGTTCTTTTTGAAGAATGTTTTTTGGGAGTTGTAAATTACAAAAATGACAATCAGTGTGCAGTGATGCAAATGTTTCAATGTCAAGCAAACCCTTTAACAATCAACTAGTAATGTATGCAAGAGAGAAACAATCAAATAACCAAAATGACCAGTGTCGTCTCTACTCGGGCTACAAAGTCACTATAATCAACTTCAAATAATTTTCCTAAAGCATCTATTCATTTACTTTAACAAATATACAAAAACACGATGACTTCCCGTAAATGAACAAGTTAAAATAAAGTGCTTGCAAAGTAGAGAAATGTAGATGATTGTAACAATGTTGTGCAAGTTGTCCTGTAAATTTTAGTAAATTTTATGTCTCTCTTTGACTTAGGGAACTAAGCTGTTTGTTGCAAAGAAATGAACTATTCAGGATGTCTACCCAAAGAGACTATCTCCTTCCATTAGAGAGAGAATGTCGGGTGCTCAACACGGGAACACAAGGTTCACGTCCAGCTCCACGGGTCAAACTCGAAACTTGCTTGGTGCTCAACTGGAGGACACAAAGTGCCACGAAGCCCTCTACGACCTCTACCCCACTAGCTCCACAGGTCAAGCCTCTTTTTCTCCTTTCTAATGAAGATACGTATTTGGGTGACTTTTAAACTAGCCAACACAGATTTTTGTCCTTTCTCGTCACCCTAGATTAGTCGAACCGATGGGGGGAGATGATACGGGGCAAAAAATGGGGCTTGTGGTAAATTTTATTCTTAAAGCAAAAATTAAACAAAACAAGCCAAGCACGATATCACAACAGAGGCAGAGCTTACTCAATTGTGCGGTGCGGGCAAAAGGAAATAAACAAATAATTGAAATAAAAATGCTAGCCAACGCGATTTCACATGGATGGGAAGACCCACTTCACTTGTGAGGTGCGGCCAAAAAGAAAAGAAATAATGGAGTAAACTAATCTAAATCTAAGCAACTTACAAGGCTGCTTACAAGGATGGGCCGAGCCACTTCACTTACATGCAACCGAAACCGGAATCACTAAGTATTGTGTTGTCGCTCCTGACCGGCGTGCGTGTGTCAAAGCCCAAAATTAGGCACACCGGCTTGATGACGACTGCGAAAAGAGCAGTCACTATCACCACGCTCCTCTCTTCCTCGCTTTAGGTTGGCTCTTCTCCAACTCAAGGGGGGTGTCCCTGGTGTTAAGATCACTAAGGCAGGAAACAATTGCGGACAGGGTGATTAGAAGAGGCTGCCTTAGAGAAATGGTTGTAGCATAAGAGTATTTGAATGGTTGACGAAAGGAGGGAAGGATCAAACTCCACCAATGGACCAGTGCTGGTATACCTAAAGGGAGAAATGGAGTTAAGGGAGAACCCACGAGGGCCTTGTGTCAGAGGGGGCAGCTACTAGATCTTCTTCTTCCTAAATGCAGAAGATGCGCTATGCACACAACGGAGATGCTACACAATCAAACTTGATAGAATGTAAGCATCAAACCTGTGCATGCACACTCACAAAGGGGAAAGGCTAACAACTGCTAGGATTTCTACCTTCCAATAGGATGGTAGCATATGTTTATGGTCTCCGACGCAGACATAGAAAAGAAAGAAAGCGTCTAACAACAAATGCTCAATAACACAAGTTTACGCCCCACACCATAGAGAGCACTCAACTGAAAACCATGAAACCCAAAACAATAATTTTTCTATTAATCCCTGGGGAAAAATCCTCCCAGTTTTTCCCATCCATTACAAATGGAGAAGGCTGGTTTTTTATAGACCAAAAACTCTTCTCCTATATTTTTCAAAAAGGGTAAAATAATAATAAATTTATAACCAGGAAAAAGTGGAAAATGGTGGGTCAAATCCACTTTCCTCTACAAATGACAACACTTTTATTAAAAGCACTCACACTTAGGCTAGTTTTTTCCACCCAATAAGTGGGGAAACTACTGCAATCGAATGATAGAACTTGAGTGGGTTTTCCACGTGGGATTCCACAAGCATAAAAGAAAACCACAGTTTTATAATAAAATCGAAACTCTAGGCCAACTGTCAACCGAACAACCTCTCAGCTAATGACACTATCCTCGGCTGCCGATGGAAGTGTTGGTTCACGGGTGAATAAAAAAGGTTGCCACCTATGCCAAAAACCACATGTGCGGGTAGAACCAATACATGCCCAAAACTGCTGGTGAGAAAAGATGCTTTGGATATGCCACATTCTGAAACGATTCGTTGAAAACCCAGGCTCACTGGCAATCCTGTGAACCATTGCTTTAACTGGCTGATCGCTTTATTTTTTGAAGATACTACTTGATCCGAAGAACAAATCTGCCAAGTAACTAACCGATTTCCATCAGCGTGAAAGGTGCGGGATCCGTGGTGGACATGATGTAGATGCAACGCCGGTCGCTCCTGAGTCTCCACGTAACTGGTGAAAAGCATCTCCAGCGATTGCAAGAAATGCGAGCTGATCTTTGCGACTCGGCTGCTAAACATAATTGACACTTGTGGATTGAACATGCTGCTTATTGTGCCGGAGATGTCAACAACTCCACGCTTCTTTTGAAACCAGCTCAAGATTGTGCCACACAATCAAGGCTCCATTCCATCGCCTGCCAACTGCCCACCACGCCACAGGGATCCGTTATATCCCACGACTGCATAATAAAGTTTGAGACGTGCAAGGTATCCTTTGGAAATCCACTAGTTCCACGCACACGGTTCTGTCTTCAAGTTCTCCCGAGTATATACCAGTGGTGACTCGCTGACATGCTCGCGGTAGTGACATCTCCACCGTTGCTTGGATTGCGACCACTTGTCAGTGAGTGGAACCTTTTAAAATCCCGCAGTTAACGTGAACTATGGGCGTGGGCCACAAGAGGTCTCTCGATGTCAGCCAAAGTCACAATCTCGATCTCTACTGACGGTGGATAAAAAATATTTTGTGCAATAGCTAAAAACTACTAGTCATATGTTAGCTCAAAGTTCTAGAAACCGTTTTCTCCGTCAAGAGGTGGACTGGAACCCACTTGGTCCGATTACTGATGAAAAACAAGTCCGCTCGAGCTGCTAATCGGACAAATATACCAGAAATTCAGAAAATTCTCATGCTACCTGTGTGGATCGTTGGGTCAAGATCTAGGATTCATGTACACCAATCATGAACTAGCTGCCTCGAATGTAGTAGCTTGCTTTATTGTACCTTCAAACAGAAAATATTTGAGAAACCCCAGATTGTAGTCTTAACATGAATGCTAGTCCCAACATGCATCAACCTTTGCTGCTAACTTTTACAATTTATACCCACAAAACTGACTATTTTGTTGTGTTTGCAGGAGGACTGTATTTCTGCTAAAGATAAACCTTGAGCAGTAACTGATGCACCAAACGGCATGATCGCGATTCGCTGCTATGTGGACACCTCTGTCACACCCCTGTCATGAACAGGGGGTAACATATTGAAAATTCTAAATGAAGCACAACAAAATCATGCCCAAGAGACTCTCTTGGGCTTGTTACAAGGACGTAGATTTCAACACTAATATTTATTAAGAAATGAGAGAGAGTGATTTTAAACCGTTTTTGTGAGGGACTTGAAGTAGATCCTCTTGGGTGTTAGTGCTTGCTATTGGCTGAACTTGAGCATTCCCTCCCCTTGTGAGATCAGAAACTTGCACAAAACAACATGCTATTATAGCACAAAAGTGATAGAAATGAATTATGAACAAACTAATTTTTTTTCATGCAATTTTTTTTTTTTTCCTAAAACAATACTAACATGAAAAAACTTGAAAAATGATAATATTTGAGTGCAAAATGAAGTATTTAAGAGTTGCAATAAGAATAAGAATGTTAGTAAAGATGCCAAGTCCTTTTTGAAATTTGTTGGACAATGGGGTATCCCACTCGGGAATCCCACTCTCCAAACTTGAGAAACCTGTAACAAAATTAGCTCAACAATGCAAATGGAGTGAGAGATCCACAAAGACTTGAGAAACAAAATATTTAAGCTAAAAATACTTTAATTTCCCAAATTCTAAGCAAGCAACCCACACAGCATGCAACAAAACTATTAGAATACTATTCTTAAGCAAAAATACTTTGCTTGAGATCCCAAATACAAAACGAACTAAGAATGGAACAAGATCACCTCAATCACAATGCATGGACAATAATTCCTCCAAATATTTCTTCTATTATCATCCAAACTTGAAAGTACAATGGCTCATCTTGGACAAGAATGGAGCAAGAGAGCAAGAATGGGATCAATGGGAGAATGGGAGAGAGAGAGAAGAGAGCATGATCAAAATGAAGCAAGAGCATAAGTGAATCCAACCCAAATGAGGAGGAATGCCCTCCTTAAATAGGAAAAATGAAAGAGAGAGGCTCTTTGCATGCTAGATAAGTGTCACAAGGGAGAGAGAGGAGGCCCAAGAGAGGGGGGCGAATTTGCTCAAGGAGGGCAAAACCATGGTTTGAGATCTCAAATATGGGGAAAGAAACCCCCCTTTTAATGCTTTTAACCTTATTTCTATGTCAAATGAGGAGGAAACCACCATAGTGGGGCCCCTCCCATTGACTTTAGCTCACCCAACCAATCAAAGAGAGAAAGGGGCACCCCCTAGAATGGGAAACTCAAAACTTGTTACATGCTTGCTTGGGGGCCCCCCTTTGGGTCTTAAATTTATCATAGAAACCTAATATAAATATTAGAACCTTTACTTGGCCACCCCAAGTGACTATAGTCACTTTTCCAAAATCTGACTCTCTAATTAAATGCCCAATTTCCTGATTTCCATGACTGACCTGGGAAAAAGTGACCAAAACCATAGTAATACTAGTCCGAATGACTGCAAACTTGGCCCAAAGGTGTAGGGGGTCTCATGCCATTTGTCTTGAGTATCCATACCCCTATACAACATTAAAATGGACCAAGTAACCCTCTTTTACATTACAACAAATTGTCCTGAGTGACAATTTTTAATGACCAAAAATTAAAAAACCCTATACAAAACTTAGTGAAATTACGCAAGACTCTGGATAATGTCTAGCATGGTAATATAGAACATTCCTAGGCCCCAATCACCCCATGGAATCGATCGCTAGAACACATTTCATCAAAATTTTGCAAACACTTTGAAAGTGTCTTTGGACAAGGTTAGAAAAATCCCCAAAAATACACAAAGTTAAACTATGCTAAAAGACAAAAATAACTAGGGGAAGCAAGCTAAAAAGCGAGCTTCCTTAGGGTCTTTGCTTTCCCTTTTGGGGCAGCCAATGAAAGGCACTAAACTTTGCCAAATATAACTTTTAAAATCACAAGACAACCTACTCTTTTAAGCCTTTAGATTTATGATAAAACTGACTTTTAAATAAGTAGATTACTATGTCAGATCTAGATTTAAAATGAAATATCTTGGTAACTACTGAGATCAAAGCATGTAAATCAGATTTACTTATAAAATTTTACTTTCAAAAGGAATAGATTTGATAAAGATTAGAACCGGTAACTAGAGAAATTTGTTTTTTTTAATAGATGTGAGAAGGGTGAAAAATATAAGCCCATGCCTAAATATAAAGTACTATGGAATCTGTTGCTGGGAAGTGGAGGGACTATGTCCACTTAAGAATTTGAAGAAGAAAGAGGATGCAACTGATCTCAACCACTCCTTTAGATTTGCAACTCTGCACAACAAATGAAACTTGCAAATAAAGGATTAGATCTGGTACTCCCTACACAAGAAATTAAGAAAAGCATGAGATACAACCGTAAGGCATACAACTTCTAAGTCTCCAAGTGTAGAAAAATAAACAAATATACTTGAACTCAAAATATTTTCCCATACATGTTGAAAATAACCTTCCAAAGGCAAACTAATTACCATAAGATGCAAAGAAAAACCAACTTAATACAATGTTACCTCAAATCAAGACAACACATCCACACACCATGGACCTCCAAATCCTTTTTATTCATGAACAAAAATATCACAATGCTTACAAAGAGCAAGAGTAGAGGTTCCACCTTTCCATCCTCAACAATTGAGAAAGAGCCTTCTTTTATAGCCAAAGAAGAGAAGAAAGCTAGAGAGGGGTGCACTTCTTGACTGGCGATAGAGGGCAAGTTAAGGGAGATAAAAGAGGGATTTGATTGAGAGTTTAACTTTTGAGATGGGCACCACCTCTCATGAGCTGCGAAGCCCTCCTTTGGGATTGTGATCCAACCATAAACAAGATGCCATCTAGGAGAATGTGCCCTCTTTTGGAGAGATGTGCCCCCCTCTCATGAGCTAACTTGCCCTAACTTGCCCTTGACTTGGATATGATGCCAGTCACCTGGATTTGGACCCAATTTATCTTCAATATGATCCTCAATCCAATCGCCAGCACCAAAACAGGTTTGGGACAAGTTTCCATGATTGGTGGGATGTTGATTTTCTCATTAATTTGTCTCTTTTGCCCATTTATTTGGTCTTTTTAACCTTTTTCAAGAAAAAATCATATTCAATGATTAAAAATCACTAATTTTACTCTCAAAGTGGGTCCATGAGTAAAGTGTGTGCTCTAAGTTAGAAAACGAGCACCCCCATGGCAAATTTTGTTGATGTTTGTAGTAGTGTTGAAAAACTCTCCGAAAAATAGCTGACTTGTTAAAAAGTCGCGATATTTTCCCTAAGCTGAAAAATTGGGTGGAAAAAATTGCGATTTTTTAATTTCTTAAAATGTCGCGACTTTTTCCAAAAAGTCGCAATGTCTAAAATGGCAAAGTCGTGACTTTTTCCAAAAAGTCACAATGTCCAAAATGGCAAGTCCCGACTTTTTCCAAAAAGTATCCGTTTTGGCTAAAATGGTTAATTTTCCAAAAATTAGTCATAAATTAGCCATTTTAGCCATTTTGTTGTATACCAACACCTTTTCTCTACCGTGTAAATATTTCTAAACTTTGTTGTATTTGAAGATCAAACCATGCAAGGATAAGCTATACAAAATATGTTTCCATTTATCAAAGATCACAATGGTAATTGAATTACTTTTTTTCATTATTAGGGAAATATTAGCAAACATATTTTGAGTGGTCATCATAGCACATTGTAGGAAAAAGAGAACAATGTTTCAAGTGGTAGATGAGTTAGGGCTAAATGTGAGGCTCATGTCGGAAATTCAATTTGGGAGGAGTGAAAAATACATCTATGATTTATCACCAATACAAAACAAGAAATACATTTAATGGCTTACAACCATTCAAAAATTAGGTTTAAGTCATAAGATGGAGGGTCAAATAAAATGCATTTATGAAAACCTTATATAAACCTAACCATTAGAGTAGGGAAAAATATGAAGTATGAATGGAAAATAGAATAAATTGTGAAGTAAAGATATAATGAAAACGAGAAACAAGCAATAAGTAAAAAGGAAACTCAAGAAGAGAGCATTGATATTAGATAACTAGATGCTAGTTTTCCTTGGATATATTTATATATGTGATGTCATGTTGTATTGGTTATCCACTTTTGAGTCCTTGATTGGAAAACTATGATGTTTCAGGATACTGTATCGACTTTAATGTATCATTTTACATTTGGCATCACTGCATAATGATGATATATATCGATGCTTTCTCCATATTTATGTTCCAATGTGTTTATCTGATGTTATAGTTGCTTTAAATGTTTAAAATTTTGAAAAAAATGAATGTATTTTGTATTTTTTAATGCTTGCCGACTTTTCCCGATTTCTCCCGATTTTTTCGCCAATGTTGCCGAGAAGTTGTATTCGGTACCCTTGCCGACTTTTTGCCGATGCCGACTTTTTCAACATTGGTTTGTAGCGTCATGAGGTTTCCTCATGCAAAGTCGACCCCCAAAAGAAGATAATAATAAACAATTGTTTATCATGCTTGAAGCAAGTCGACCTTCAACAAGTGTGCAATTCGGCCCCAACAGAAAAGTGAAAAAGTCAACCATCAAACAAGTATAAATAAAGGTGACGCCACACTCATTTTCATCAAGCAATTCGCTCTACACTCCTACACAAGTTAGTAAGAGAGAGAAGAAGGACGAAAGCTAGAAAAATATTGTTTTTCTAGGTTTGCTATCTTTGAGAGAGTTTCTTCTTTATCTCTAGGGTTTGTCCTAGAGTTTGTTTATGTGATTGCTCTTATATCTTGGTTTACATAATGATGTACTTTGTATCTTAATCTAAATATCTACATAAGAAAGGTTGTTGGGTTTTCTTCCCTTGTGTAGAAGGGTTTCCTAAGATAAAAATCTTTGTCTTTGTGTTTCTGTGCATGGTTATCTTTCAGTGATCCTTATTTATTTACGCTGCATATAATGGTTAAAATTATACTGCTATATTAAAAATTCAACAAATTTGACCCTTAGTACCACTTCTATGACTTTTTTAATTTTTACAATTAAAATATCCCGTTTTTTAACAGGAGTTTTTTTATTTTAGCGAAATGTTAAAACACTTAGGGGGGACTTAGCGCATGTTCATATGACTCAAATAATGACTAGCATGATAATATAGATTGACACACTAGGCTTTAATAACTCCCTAAGGCTTAACCACCAAGACAACTACTCCAGCTTTCGAGGATTGAGTGAAAAACTTGAAAATTATAAGTTGTTGAAAAACAACATATAATTAACAAGGAGAAAAACTCTAGAGTAATTCGATTGATGTCCAAGTCCTAGGAAGGTCAGCCCTGTTACAAAAAATCCATCATGCTACGTCATCGATTACAATTCCCCTAAGGGGGTATGGACATGCAAAAATTGAAAAAGGGCCAAAAATGATCTGCATGGACTTTTGAACAATTGACTAGTTCAAGCTTCGGCAGCTCACTGAAAATCCATCAAGTGCAACTTGGTGGGTAACAAGTAGTAGCCTTACTATCCATTCAAGGATTCCTAGAAGATTTCAGAAAACCACTCTGATACCATGTAGAAATTATCTAACACATGGTACACAAATTCTGCACTTTGTAAACTATTTTTACAGGAAACTAAAACAGCCTGAAATAAACACTACTCAAAACAACAATTTGTAAATCTATGCTAGAATCCATGAACACATATAGTAAGGGAATATAGCAATAACTCAATTAGGTCACTGTCAAGTTGTCAACACCTGCTGCTTCTTTTATTAATCCTGAACATCAAAAACTGCTACAAGAAAATACCCCTAAACTGCTAGCTGCTAGACTCAAGACACAATTTATGAATCCATACTTCTTTCCTCTCTCTTATAGATCTAAGGAGGGTGTACTAAAGGTTACAAAATAAGTTTGCATGTGACTCAAACTTAGAAATAGAAATTGTTTTACCCTAAGTCAAGCTCAAAAATTGAATTTACTAAAAAATAAAACTAAACTGAATCTTTAACTGGAAAGCGCATGCATGCATGCCTCTAAGATTAGCTGGTGGTGGAGCATGCCTTTCTAAGGCTAGCTGTCAAGTGTATGCATGCATTGTCTTCCTCTATAAAGCAAGATTGATGTGCCTCCTCCTTGAGAATTGTGATGCACCTTCTCTAGCTTCTATGGTCTACTAAACAGGTGCCCAGATCAGTAGTTGTAAAACACCGTTCAAAACTTCAAGGTACACTTCTCTAAACAATGTTAAGATTGGAGTCAAATCCAAAACAAGAAACTGGGAGGGGAATTTTGGGCAAAATCCCACTGATAGAAAAATATATTTAACTATCACAAAAGATGTCCTAAGTCAGAGGTTTAGAAATTGCAAAGAGAACATTGGGTAATACATTTCAATAGTGTGTATGTGTGTGATCTATTGTAGCAAAGAAATACTATTAAAAGAACTTTCGAGACATTGAAAACAAAGTGAAGGGTATTCATTCACACTATGCGAAAGGATAGCTAGATAACTTACAGCAGCGCAACGCATATTTGGAGAATACTGGAGCAGCCTTGATACAAGGTCCACCGCTTCCAGTGGCATTCGGTTATCAAATACCTGGAAAGTAGGGTTTCAGCCATCACCCATACAAGATTTGCCACTAAGTTAAATGATATTTTCCAAATTGGTTAGTGTGCATGGGGGTTTTAATACGACATTGTCTCTAATTGCCCTTCATTTTTAAAGAGTTATTTGACTTTGAGGCTAACTATTTGCAAGCCAGGTTGAGAAATGCACAAACTGCATAAGTTGAGCCTTTGTCCAGGACCTTGTGCCATGGATGCGTTTTGATTTGAGGGAATTTAAACTCCATGCAATTATGATTCATACACTTGATCTCCTCACGCGTTGGTGTTCCCAATACCTGAATGCAATTGCCATATAAAAAATGTGCAGAATCGATGGAACCTTCAGCATAAGCAAAATTATATTTAACAGATTGTACATTACTGACCTTAATGATCTCCACCAACTGATCAATGCTGCTTTCTCCAGGAAATAGAGGCTGTCAACCACCAATTTAAAAAACAAAAATAGGGAGTAAGATTCGTGTCCGAGTATCGCAGCAGAATTGCAAAGAAGTAGAAATACAAAATGTTTACTTTGTCTGTAAATAGGTTCAATGGAAGTTGGATTAGAATACATATAAGTTGGATTAGAATACAGATACCAGACATTTACAAGCAATAATAACATGGACTTGGAACCAAAGAAAATTTCATGCATGGTGCAACAAGCATTGAGGAAAAGCCAAATAATAAATGCTGGCTTGAAATTGGTAAAGCATCCAATAGTGTACAGAATAATGTTGAAACTTAAGCAGATTACTACATTTCTGCTAATCTGGCTCAATATTCAATGACGTACTAAGATATCCATGAGATTGTTATATGTAATGACAGAGAGCATTTATCAGTTTAGTGGTGGTATAGACAAATGCAGTGTTCCTCAAGCTCACCCTTTCCTGGCCAGAAAGAGTTACATCTGGTCTAATTTTTGCCTAAAGCTACCAATGCCATTAAGGCTTAAAAATGATTTTTTCATAATAAGCACGCCTTCAGTTTTTCGCGAGTCAATGCCAAGCAGAAATGTTGTCTATATAGCATCTTCACTCTATATAGGTTTTCCAATCTACTTAGACTCATCGAGTGATATTTTTTCCAACAAACAACAAAAGACAACTAACAGTTGTATCAAGTTATCAACTGGTATTTTTTCTTATCTTTTGGAAAAAGCATCCTATATTTCATTACGGAACAATAAATACTACATGAACAAGTATACATCATTGGGCCAATCTGTGATTCTACAGAATGCCTCTCCCTGTTTATGCAAGAAGTGACATCATTTCTGCTTTTATCCCATATCTGAAGGGAGTCTGCACTTTTCCAAGAATTTGACAAACGAATGCCACTAGAAACAACGGATCTTGTATATAGGTTGCTCCAATATTCTCTATAGATGCCTTGCACTGCTGTGGTATCTAATTAATAATTATCTTTTATCAAGATAGTCAACAACCCATTATTCTGTTAAAATAGCAGCAACAAGGAAGGTCGTCCTACATGCATGCAGAAGACTTAAATCAAGAAACCAGTTGTATTTAATTTACTTTTCCTAAGTTTACTTTGGAAAATAAATTAAAGTGATCTAATTATTTATTGACTTTAAGTGAAAGTGAAATTAGGGTTTTCACTTTACCTAAACTTATAAATGAAAGGTCTATTGGTGGAGAGGACACAGACACTTGTATTCCGACAGAGATAGGATACAGATAGAGAGAGAAAGTCAGACAAAGGATTTAGCTGGGAAGACGGAGGAGCGAGCAAACAGGATCACCGAGCTACCATGTAGGACAAAGGCCGTACGGATCGACAAGGAGCAGCTGTAGAGGAAGGCCGTAAAGACCGTATGTGTTCCGTACAGCTATCGTACAGAATGTATGTGTTTTGTACAGCTGCCGTACAGGCAGTACAAATTCCGTACAACAACCATACGGATCCGCACGTGTGGGAGGCCGTACAACTGGCCGTACAGTCACACAGAGGGGTGCTGGAGTTTTAGCTAGGGTTTGTCCAGTGATTCTGCCGGGTATAGCTTCACCAGGTTTGGATGATTAGTAGTGATTGTAAAAGTTCCATATTTTCTCATAATAAAATCTATATCCGACTGCTGCACCGGTTTTCCCATCTTGGGTTTTTCCGAGGGTTTCCATGCCCAAAATAATAGTGTCAATATTGTGATGTGATGTTGTGATTTATTTCTCAGTACTTTATATTCCGCTGCATACTTGTAAAAGATATTCATGTGTGGTTATCAGTAGAAATTTTGAATACACTGTTTAGCCCTAGTTTGAATATTAAAGAAAAATTTACATGGTATCAGAGCTTTGGTGAGCTAAATCTGAGATATTTGCAGCAGCAGTGATAGATCAGGGGCAAATCTATTGGAAGACACAAACCTAGAGTTCTAGATCTAGGGTTTGACGAATACACTTCATAATGGCCGTACAATTGAGAGTTGAGGATAGACTCTAGGGGGCTAAGAACTTTCCTACATGGAAAGAAAGGATCACAATGATCCTGGATGTCAGTGATGTAGAGGAACACATTGACTCCACAAAAGTTGCACCCACAGATCCGACAGATCTGATAGCTTGGAAGAAGATTGATTCCAAAGCCATGTTGATTATCATGGATGGAGTGAAGGACCATATAGTCCCTCACCTTTCCGGGAAGAAGACCGCAGCAGAGATGTGGACAGCTTTGGAGAGTCTGCACCAAAGAAAGAACGAGAACTGAAAGATGGTGCTGCAAGAGAGGATGTGTAGCTCCAAGATGGCCATGGGAGAAGGAGTGGTGTTTTATCTCACAAGGCTCACATAGATCAGAGATGAGCTTGGAGTTGTTGGCTCTAAGACTGTGGATGAGGAGCTAGTTCGGATAGCTCTCAATGGCTTCTCAAAGCCATGGGACACCTTTGTCAAAGGTGTGGTGGCTAGGGAGAAGCTCCCTAATTGGCAGAGATTGTGGGATGACTTTGTGCAGGAGGAGACCTGCATGGGTCAAGGATTAGGCTCATCCGGCAGTGCCCCACAGATTGTAGATGAGGGGGCTCTAGCCCTTACAAGGAAGAACAAGGGTAAGGAAAAGAGGAAGAAGGGTGGTAAGAAGAACCTTGATGTATCAAAGGTCAAGTGTTTTATTTGCCACAAGCAGGGACACTTTGCCTCCTAGTGCCCAGACATGAAGAAGAAGAGTAACACTCAGATGGTTGGATCTGCATAGGTAGATGATTTTAGCAGGAGCTTCGATGAGGAGTTTTGCTTGATAGCTTGCATGGTAAGCACCATAGGGAGTGTTGTATATGGTACATCGACAGTGGAGCATCTAGTCACATGACTGGACATAAGAGATTCTTCAGACACTTGCAGGAGGGTGGAACAGGGATCCACGTTGAGCTAGGTGATGATGCGCGGTATCAGGCGCAGGGAGTTAGCACTGTTTCATTTCAGAGGGAGTTTGGCAAACCCCTCAGTTTTGCTGATGTGTTATATGTTCCAGGATTGACCAAGAAACTCATATCAGTCTCCACTCTGGAGGACAAGGGATATCAGGTGAAGTTTCGAGACCATAGAGTATATATTAGGCCTAAGGGGTCAGATAAAAGCTTGGATCGGGTGATTGGCATCCAGAGCGGGACGGTGTATAGACTACACTTTGAGCCTAGAAAGGCTCTAGTCAGCAACAACAACAGTCAGGGTGAGTTGTGGCATAGGAGGATGGCACACTTACACCATGGAGCACTGAGGCACTTGAGACAGGCTGTCATTGGAGTTCCTCAGGTACAGGAGGAGAAGCATAACCACTGCAAGGGTTGTGCTTTGGGAAAGAACATCATGAAGCCTTTCCCTTAGAGTGAGCACAAGTCTAACGAGCCCTTGGACTTGGTACATTCGGATGTATGCAGACCTATGAGTGTCCATTCTTTTAGTGGTTATAGTTACTGCGTAAGCTTCATTGATGACTATTCCAGGAAGACCTGGATCTATTTCTTGATGGCCAAGTCAGAGGTCTTTGATAGGTTCCGGGAGTTCAAGACTCTCGTGGAGAACCAAACAGAAAATAAGATCCGGGCGTTGAGGACAGACAACGGGGGTGAGTACACCTCCAATGAGTTCATGGAGTATTGTTCGACAAAGGGGATCAAGAAGGAGCACACTGTACCCCATACCCCATAGCAGAATGGAGCTGCAGAGCGGAAGAACATGACTATGGTAGGAGTAGCCAAGGCCATGCTATTTGATCAGGGATTAACGCTATTCCTTTGGGCCGAGGCATACAAGACTGTAGTTTACATTCAGAACAGGTGTCCCCACACAACTTTGGAGAGGAAGACACTCGATGAGATCTTCACAGGCACTAGGCCAGATGTGGGTCACATTCCCATATTCGACAGTGTCTGTTATTGTCATGTTCATGCTGACACTAGGAAGAAGTTGGACCTTTCCAGAGAGAAGGGGTTACTTGTTGGTTACAACAAGACTTCGAAGGCATACAGAGTTTACATTCCTGCTCGCAAGAGGATCATTGTGAGCAGGGATGTCTAGTTCAATGAGGACAAGGCCTTGCGGAGATCTATGGACTTACCAGCAGAGCAACATCCAGCACAGGATTAGGGGGTGAAGTTGGAGGAGCCAGATGTATAGGTATAGTTACAGACACAGGGCACAGGATCTGGTAGTCAGAGGGAGTCAGGTGGACAAGATTCCTCAGTCATTGACTTGGAGGATGAGTTGCAGCAGGAGACAGATATCTAGCAATCGCAACAAGTTGACACTAGGCCAAGGCCTAAGTGGTTCAGGTCTACAGTCTAGAATTCCAGGGAGGTGGATCCTCCATAGAGCTTCATGAGACGGAGCAAACCACTAGTGAGACTCAGTTATATGGCATTGATGACAGAGTTGATTAACTCTGAACCTTCCACCTTTGAGGAGGCTGCACAACATGATGTATGGCAGGAGGCTATGGTTGAGGAGTATGATTCCATTATGAAAAACCAGGTATGGGAGGTTGTGCTGAGGCCACAAGGGAAAAAGGTGGTGGGATCTAGATGGACCTACAAGGTTCACAACAGACAAAAGCGTGGAGAAGTACAAGGAACACTTTGTGGCAAAGGGGTTTTCACAGAAAGAGGGTATTGACTATGAGGAGACCTTCGCCCATGTTGCTAGGTATTCTTCCAGTAGGACCATTATCTCACTAGCAACTGAGATGGGTTGGTGAGTCCATCAAATGGACGTCAAGACTTCCTTCCTCAAAGGAGTGATAGAGGAGGAGGTATATATTGAGCAGCCAGATGGGTTTGATGTGGAGAATAGGGAGACGCATGTATGCAGACTGCATCGAGCTCTTTATGGGATCAAGCAGGCACCTCGAGCATGGTACTCGAGGATAGACAACTATCTATGAGAGATGGGATTTCAGCGGAGTGAGGCTGGCCACAACCTGTACTTCTTGACAGGTGAGGTGCTTCTCATACTGGTCCTATATGTGGATGATCTCTTTCTTACATGAGATGAGAGGTTGATTGGAGGCTGCAAGTCCAACCTTGCAGTGGAGTTTGAGATGAAAGACCTTGGATTGATGCATTACTTTCTGGGCTTAGAGGTTTGGAAGAGAGATGGATGCTTCTTCATTAGACATGGGAAGTATGCAATAGAGATCTTGAAGAGATTTAGGATGGAGGACTGCAAGCCTATGGCCATACCTCTAGTTTCCAACTGGAGGAAGATTGATGCATCAGGGTCAGATAGATTCGATCATACTTTGTATCGTCAACTTATCGAATCACTTATGTATCTTGTCAACACTCGACCAAACATTAGCTTTGTAGTCAACTCTTTGAGTCAGTTCATGGTGGACCCTTGGAGAGTGCATTGGACGGCTGTGAAAGACATACTTCGCTACATCAGAGGTACAGTGGAGTATGGATTGATTTATGAGCGCAGGGGAAGTGTATAGTGTTACCCCTCCAAATACATTCTACACTTTGAGTGCTTAAAACACTATTTATAGAAGCGAAGCGAAAATGAGGAGCAGCAGAACGAATCAAGGCTCAGTGGAATCAAAGCTGAAAATGGCAAAAGCCCTTGCAAATATGGAATTGACTGATCAAACTATAAATCTCTTAGGAGATGAAGGAGCAATTCCTCCCCTTTCCAAAATGATCTTAGGTTAAGCAACTTAAGGCAATCATGATGGCTGCTGCTGATATTGCAGCTTTCCATTTTCAAGGTCTTCCTAAGACCTCTTCTAAAGAATCTACTATGCACAATGATATGAAGAGTTGAATATTCAAGTTATTTGATAAAAAACCAAGATGGTTTGATTAGTATGGAGGAGCTTGGAGCTAATAAAGAAGATGCTCAGGAGCTGATGCAGCTAGTAGATGCAAACAGTGATGGTTCTTTGAGTTTTGAAGAATTCACTGAATTCCAAAAACGGGTAAGGATTTTTCAGAATTTGGAAGGCATAGATGAGCAATGCCAT
Source organism: Pseudotsuga menziesii (assembly GCA_001517045.1). Classification (NCBI taxonomy): domain Eukaryota; kingdom Viridiplantae; phylum Streptophyta; class Pinopsida; order Pinales; family Pinaceae; genus Pseudotsuga; species Pseudotsuga menziesii. The sequence goes on along the minus strand of LPNX011008797.1, from coordinate 123,248 downwards.
AGAGAGTTGGGTGAGAAGCTTCAGAGTTCTCACGCTGAGCAAGAAGGAACTAGTAGCTTTACAAGTGAAGCTTCTTATGATAATGGTTATAGTATAGTTGGGAATCTTGAAAGTAACACAGTCACAAAGAAACATGGGCTTATGTCACAGTATATTACTACACAGACTGATGTTCCTTCTAGAGACTTGATAGATGCCACTGGTGAGAAAGCCCTTGAATTATTTTGATCAAATTGCATATCTCAGAGGCTCTGTAGTAAAAAGATTGGTGAAGATGATCCAGTTTTTGACCTGCTTCAAGCAGCTTTTGTGTTACTAGTTGAAGACATGTTGCGGGTCTTGCCTACCTGTGGCCATGCATTTCACATCAACTGTATCTATGTATGGTTAAGGCAACATTTTGCTTGTCCTGTGTGGCGAATCTCTCTTCGAGGTTCTTATGGTAGAACTGTAACTTGTCCATTCTTAAGCGTATCAACCCAGCCAGGTTATATTTCTAGAGTCATTTCTAAAAATCTGTTTGAACATTCTAATGCCTATTTTGACAGTAGCAGAAGAAATCAATATAGAGATAAAAACACTGGTCAAGAGCAATCTACAATGTCATTTTCTTCAGAGCAAAACCAGTCTGAGAATGAGTGTCACGGGACAGATGGATTTAATTCTAATAGAGAAAACACTTTATACTACACCACATAAAAAAACTATGGAGCTCAGGATTTTCTTCATACGCAACTCAATAATGCAATAAATGAGGGTCCTCATTTTGAATCTCGGGTGCTTTCTCAAAGTATGATATATGGGATGTTTAGAGTGGATGGGTTAAGGCCTTGTAAGGGTTTAGAAAATGGCAGCATGGCAGCTTGCGATCCTGATGAAATTCAAGGAAGGCAGGACTTTGTATCATTCCAAAGTTGAATCTAGTGAAACCAATGGGACTATATCATTGTCCCATGGTCAACAAACGATGAATATTGGAAGCTCTGAACAGATTGTTGAACTGTCCAATGGACCAGACAAATTTCATAATGGTTCAACTGCTTCAGGCTTTATTGGAACTGATATGTCCTTGAATATGGGTGGGCAAGCAATATTGGATGCCATTTCATCTGCTGATAATGCTGACAGAAATGAGTCTTTGGGCAGCAATTTGGTCCTGCCTTGTATTAAAGATGAAAAATCCGCTCTTGAGAGAAATGTTCCTTCTTGTGAGAGGACAGAAGTTACAAAAGGTTTTCAGGATAGTCCCATGTCCATACAATCCCAAGCATTCTTCAAAGAGCGTGAAGAAAGTAACACGGAGGAAACACACAACACATTAAAATTTGCACAAAAAGCCAATGATTTGAAATTCGTGCCGCTGCAAGTAGGATCATCTCATCGATAAAATTGACTAGGAAGCTCGACAAGCGAAAATCCAATTAGGATGAGGATGGCATGGAACACCTCTACCAAATATTCTTGTTTTGCAAGCACGTGTATTGACAGCCGATTTTTCCAAGTAGACTGACGATCACCAACTCATTATTCTGACTTCATCTCTCTCCCCGGCAAACTATGAGGCAGCCAAACATTTTTCTGCCAACGTTTTTTATATTTTTTATGGCAGGCAACTCCACAGTCAGATTACAAATTTGAATCGGGGATCCACAATCATTGGTGTCATTGATTCGGCATTAATGGAGCCCGACGTTTTCAGAAACCGACTGATAGTTCCCACCGTGGATGATTTAGAAAGCACCTACGCGTGATCATCAGCGAATCTCTCAGACGTGGGGTTATCAGCACTTAGCCATCCATGTATGACAAACGATGAGCTCAGCGGCACAGCCAGCATGACCATTGATTTATCATCTACACGGTGACCAACTCCAAATTGAACTCCGATTTGTTGATACGTGGCACCCATCGTGATAGGTTGAGCTCGCGTCTTTGGTGACATTGTTTCGTTTTCTTCTATGGAAAACATAGCGTGAGTTGGTTTGCAGCTAGAATGCCAGAGGCGATGGTATCGTGGCTGCCCACGTGCCCAGGAAGGATACTTGGTTCTCAAAGTCTCAATCCTAGGGCTTGCTATAATCACGATGTCAGGTTTTGATCTTCATTGGTGTCCTAAGGAGAGATTCGACTTTCTAGGCAGATTGTATTACAAACCAACCCGTGGATCAGATTTAGGATCACAAATTTGGTAGCATATGGTTAGGTTGGCATGGAGCTTTTAGTTAAACTAGGTTTCATCTTTAGATAAAGTGATAGCTATACTTTGGATAAAGAAGACTTAACTTTAGTCACTTTAGAGTTAGTTGTTTGATTGAAGAGAAAGTGGATCTAGGATCCTATCTTTTCTCTTTATTTTATTATTTTACTTTTGTAAATTTTTGAGGGCTTTTTTTGCCTATAAAAGAAGCAAGGCTTCTTCATTGTAAGGATGGAAAGTTTTTGGGCTGGGAGGATTTTTTCCCCAGAGTTAATAAAGAAATTCATTGTTGAGTTTTTGGACATATTGGGTTTTTCAGTGGTAATCTTGTGTTTTCATAAGTTGTAGACTAAGCCGGCATAGAAGGCTAACAATCTAGCACATTGGGCAAGCATTTGCGGTTGCCAAGTTGCTTGTTGCCGTTATGTTCTTGGAGGTCTGGGAGTAATGGAAAGTAGTCAGTTATACTACCATTCTCCTGGCCTCTGATTATGGAGCGGACCAGCATGATCTCCCTTCTGCAAAACGCAAAGCCTTTCTGAGTCCCCTTCTGACTCCATTCGCCCTTCTGATACTGGCATTGGCCTTTCCCTCGAGGACTGATCCTCCCTTCCCTTCCTGCTCATCAATCCGACTTATTTTCCTTTCTGCTACCCGAGTTTCTCTAAGGCAACCTCTTCAGATCACCCTGCCCTCAGCTGCCCTTGCCTTAGTGATCCTAACTTAGGGAAAGCCCCCTAGAGCTGGAGAAGAGCCATCCTGAAGTGAGGAGAAAAAAGGTGTGGTGACATTGGCCTCTCTCTCGAGAGGTTGTCACTGGGCTGGCGCGCCCGCGGTTTGGGCTTTCAGCACCCGCGTGCCAGTTTCGGGTGACAACATACAGTTAGCAGGATTCGCGGATGCTGACTAGGCAGGATATGTAGAGGACATGAAGAGTACTTCAGGTTGCTGTTTTGAGCATTGGATCAGGGGTTGTGTCTTGGTTCAACAGGAAGCAGAAGTCAGTTGCATTGAGCTCGGCAGAGGCTGAGTACATGGCAACCAACATGGCTGCTTGTGAGGGTATGTGGCTGAGGAAGTTACTTTTAGGGTTGTTCGAGTGTGAGCTAGAGGCTACAATAGTTCACTATGACAATCATAGTGGGATCAGGCTATCTGAAAATCCAGTGTTCCATGACCGGAGCAAACACATAGACATCAGGTACCACTTCTTGAGGGATTGTGTTCAGAGATGAACCATTCGGTTGGAGTACATACATAGAGATGAGTAGGTGGCGAAAATTTTCATCAAGGCACTTTGCAGACACAGTTTTGTGAAGTTCAGGGATAAGTTGGGGTTGCTACCGAATCCCTTCCTCGTTAAGAGGGAGTGTTAAAATAACAACAACAAGGAAGGTTTGATCAGGATGTTTATGAAAGATCGTAAGGAATTACAGAAATACACATAAACGCAGAGATGCAACATAAATAAGACTTCATTTCATTAATATCATATACCGGAAATATGCTTACAGACATAATGAAAATAAACGAGCTAGGGCGTTGGTAGCTTATCTCTGAGAAGAGATGTCTCGGCCATCGACCTCTGAACTCCCCCTTACAATGGGGTTCGAAAGACTATATATTATTCAGAAACAAAGGAAAACCCGAATCCTCCAAAACCTAACCTTTGAAGATGCAAAATGCCAAACTATGGCCCTATTGGGGTAAATTGGTACATCAACTTCTCGATGTCGTAACTTTGGCATACGATCTCCTTTTGACGCACATGACACCTCATTCGAAAGATCTATCAGAGGACTACGCTCAATGATTACGAATCCTTTAGATTCGCCAGAGATTTTCCCAAAAACGTTATTTAGGGCCTCAAAACGGTTTTGAAAGTTTAGGACCCAAAAAACTACTAAAAATAGTAAGTTGTGCTATAATTAAGGAAACTAAAAAAAACTGAAAGAACAATGTTGGGGCCCCAAGTGGAATAGGCGAGTGGCCACTAATATCCACTTGGATCAAGGTCTTCCTGCATGCACGCAAAAGACTTAAATCAGGAAACCAGTTGTATTTAATTTACTTTTCCTAAGTTTACTTTGGAAAATAAATTAAAGTGATCTAATTATTTATTGACTGTAAGTGAAAGTGAAATTAGGGTTTTTGCTTTACCTAAAGTTACAAATGAAAGGTAAATTGGTGGACAGGACACACACACTTGTATTTCGACAGAGACATGATACATACAGAGAGAGAAAGTTAGACAGAGGATTTAGCTGGGAAGACGGAGGAGCGAGCAAACAGGATCACCAAGCTACCAAGTAAGACAAGGGCCGTACGGATCGAGAGGGAGCAGCTGCAGAGGAAGGTCGCATAGACCGTACGGATTCCGTACAACAATCGTACAACCGTACATATCCGCACGTGTGGGAGGCTGTACAACTGGCCGTACAGTCATGCAGAGGGGTGCTGGAGTTTTAGCTGGGGTTTGTCCAGTGATTCTATCAAGTATTGCTTCACCAAGTTTGGGTGATTAGCAGTGATTGTAAAAGTTTCATATTTTCTCATAATAAAATCTATATCTGATTGCTGCACTGGTTTTCCCATCTTGGGGTTTTTCCGGGGTTTCCATACCCAAAATAATAGTGTCAATGTTGTGATGTGATGTTGTGATTTATTTCTCATTACTTTATATTCCGCTGCATACTTGTAAAAGATATTCATGTACCATCAGTAGAAATTTTGAATACACTATTTAGCCCTAGTTTGAATATTAAAGGGAAATTTACATATTCATCCTAGTTTAGATAATGCTTCATTCGTTTCAGCCACGAAACACATATTGAGTTACATCCTTCTCAAGATATGTTTGTTCCTGCTTCACTTCATCCAGGGGATATGAAGGTCATAGCTTTTGCACATGAGCCTCAACAACCTATAGCCAACTCGGGTCTTTAGCAGGGAGGAGTCAAGACATTTCTTCTTCCAAGCAGTGCAACCAAACACCATCTATTGCATGCACTAACATGTCAGTAGATATTCTCCTCCTAGAATCCCCACAGACCAATCTAGGCAACATGTGGCTCATATAGACTAGGAAAGCATTTACCAACAACTAAAATTGGGAAGAATTTCCTCTCAGTCAGGAGGAATTCATGAGCCTTAGTCCTTAGTTCCTAGTGTACTTAGTCTGAATATGTAATATATTTGTATTTTATTCCTTTTGTACTTTATTATTATATTTTATAGTTCACCTAACACATTGTAAATATGTCATCATTGACCAGGTCAAAGATGATCACTCTCATGTTCACTCATGAAAGAATATGTTGCCGCCTAATTCGCATCTTGGGTCACGTGGTAGAAATTTTCAAGCCACTGGGTGCGACCTTGGGGGCAAGTAAGAGTCAAGTGTTGTCACTTGATCTTGACTCCTCTGTCTAGGCTTTCTCCTAGAGAAGCCAAGGGGGGTGGCCCTTATGAAAATAATGTAAGGTTGTTAATCTATGAAAGGAAAAACAACTATTCTAGGAGTTAAGATGAAATGAATTAAAATATTACCCACCAATCACTGCAAATAAATTACTTTAGCAACATAGCAAAAATACAAACCATTCAAGACGCTTGCAAAATTGATTTATGCATAAAAATAAAGTAGACCAGTGCCAATGAAAAGAGTGCTTGTGTATAAGGGTTGCTAGTGTGGTCTCAATGAAGTATTGTAGTTCTCTCGGTTGGTAAATTTTAAGATTATTAGATGAGTGGGTGAATTGTTGATCGATGTTATTAGTTGTGGCAATTATGTGGATTATTAGGGGAAGAGGGAATTCCAGATATACCCAAAATGATACAAGGAATATGTCCGTAATTACTTGGAAGTGGTTCTCACAGTGAAATGTGGGCTAGATGGAGTCGTGGGGTTGTGTTCAACACTACACCAACAATGATGGATCCTAACGAGGCCCCACGTTCATTTTCTAGTTGTTCCCACTTCACTTGAAGACTTTGCCCATGACTAAACAAAAATCGAAAAAAACGCCGGATTTTCGCTTGGGGATTAATTGTAAGATGAGGCTAATTACTAGTCAATCTAATCCCTTTTTGATTGTCCCACCGTTCCAGCCAAAGGCCTGCAATATTCACAAGAGCATACGGGGACTAAAGCCTTGTTAGTTTTAAGAATTTTATATCAAATTTGTGTTGTTTAGAAATATCAATACCGATACTCTCGTTTCTGGGAACATGGTCGGATTTGTTAATTTTAAAAAGCAATTAACAATAAAATAAAATTTTTACTATGAAAAAAAAAACCGCTCTAAAAGAGATCAAACCACGAAAAAGGCAACGACACAGCATCCCCCCTGGGGGGATGGGGTGTGGGCACTTGGCTGTCCAGTCTCTTTTTTTGTTACAATAATTATTTCAATGAAAGAATACTTATGCTCCTTTGTAGAATATGAAGCACATGTTTACAAAATTTAAGGATTTGAAGTTGCCCGAAGAACAGGCAGAGAGAAGGATGGCTCCCGGATGGTTTAAATCTTTAAAATTTTGCCAGAGTGCCTCTCTACCCGTTCATCAATTGCTACAAAACAACCAACAAATGTAGCACTAAGATGCCAAATAAACCTTTAAAAGCATAAAAAAATTACGAGCTTCAAGTACCTAAAGACTTTTACGAATTTGAAAGCTAGATGCAAAAGATAGATCTATAATGAAATATTTGAGCTCTAAGTACTTGGATCTTATCTTTAATTCTTATACTAGAAAAGTAAATTTTAAATCTGATTTTTAACTTGGAAATACTTTGCAACTAGTATAAGAAAAGTAACCAAGAATATAGTGTAATGAAAGAGCGAAAGTAGAAAGAAAGCTCATATCCAAGAAACTTGGGCAATGGATTCCTCTTGTGGAGAGGGGAGGGATTGAGATCTTCTTCAAAGAAACATAAAAGTGTGATGGAATCAAACAAGAACCAACACTCCTTTGCGCAAGATATCCCTTCACAACTTGAACAATAACTACACCAAAACGTTATATCTGGTAGTACCTATGCAAGAGATTAGAAAAGCATGCATACAAACATGTAAAGCATACACCTTCGAGGTCTCTTCACATAAACAACTAAGATAAATAAACAAGAAATAACTTATTTTTTCTCTCTTACTGATTATCATTAATCTTTCAAAGGCCAGTTATACCATCAAAAAATATGGCGAGAAGCTGATACAGTTTTACCTCATAAGCACAAAGATCACCACACACTGATTCACTACATAAGTATGCCTCCAAAGTGTTTTTATTTCATTCAATACTTCAACAATAGATAAAAAGAATACACGAGCAGAGGTTCCACACTTCTGTGTATATGAAGTGAACTTGCTCTCTTATATAGAAAAACCAAGCATGAGGGGGAGGGGGGGGCATGACTTGCTAAAGGAATGCATCTAGCTTGATTTGGAAAGAGATGGGATAAAGCTTACAAAGGAAACAACAAGTGACTAAAAAATGCCACATTCCCAAAACTCAAAACTCTTGCTAAAGCAGAAATATTTTTTGGAAGATGCACCCCCTCATGTAGGAATGCGCTCCCCTCATGAGGAAATTTCCATTACTTCGATTTGATTGGAAATAGCATGATTTGACCTTCCAAAATCCTTAGGATACTTTCCGCTTTACTTTTCCAACTCACAAAACTCCTTTTTGGCAAGTTTCTTTTACTTTATGAGTTGCCGATTTTTTTACTTTATCCAATTTGTTTGGTTTTCTGAGGAATAATTTATTTTGGAGATAAATAATTACTCCAAAACTTAGGAAAGTGGGTCTAGGAGTAAAGTGGGTGCTTTGAGTGTGAAACCGAGCACCACCATAACAAAATTGGACTCTAGACCACATTTTTTTTACATTTTCAATTTTCCCAATTAAACTATTACAATATAGTCTAATCTTATGGGATTTTTTTTTCAAAACTTAAAAAAATCCTAGGGGGACCTAGGACATGTCCATGTGACTCAAAACTAATGTCTAGCATGTTCATATACATTGACACATGAACGTTAATAACCTCCTAAGGCCTAACCATCAAGACGACCATTCTAGCTTTGGAGGAGCAGATGAAAAACTCAAAAATTATAAGTTGTTTATTCAACAACATATAACTAACAAGGAAAAAACACCTTGGAGTACCTGGATTGATGTTTAAGTCCTAGGAGACCAAGTCCTTTACAAAAAATCCATGCTAGTACATTTTACAAATTCTGCACAGGGCATGAACATGTGGTGAAAATAAAAATAAAAAAGGGGCCTAGGAAGGCATGAATGGACTTCTGAACTCGGAATTTGAATAAGTAATTGTTCATCTTTGGTGGCTCACTTGTAAGTCCAACTTAGTGCAACCTAGTTGATAACACCTGTCTCCAACTGTGGGACGTGTGATTGATCTGAACTTCGTGGAAATCGATCATACGAGAAACCTAGAATCTCTGGTTCCTGCACAAAACTAAGATAATTCAATCACGTGTATATAAATAACCAAATGAAATAATAAGTTGCAACATACGATACAAAGATAATATACAACAAACAAAACTAATATACATTAATGTACAAAGATTAATATACAAAATAGTAAAACTAAGCTAGACTATAAAATACAAAGGAAAGGGTTAGAAATCCATGATACAAATATGCCCCCCATGGGCATCATATGTTCTTGAAAAATAGCTTCAGAATTTGCCCATTTACTGGCAGAGTCTGCTTTTCTTCATCCATGTCGCTTAGATAAAATGAGTTGACACCAACAACATCATGGATGATACAGGGACCAGTCCATAAGCTATCAAACTTCCCGTGTTTGCCAGGCTTTTTTCTCTTCTTGTCCCAGAGTAAAACTTTGTCTCCCTTCTGAAAAGTTCTTGCCCTAGATGACTTGTAAAATGTTTTGTTATCACATATACATTTGCAGCTGGGCTACCATGATGCAACATATAGATCTATCTCTTATTCTATTTCGAGCTATTTTTCACATCGGGCATGGATCATTACAGCCTCAGCCATTTCAGAGCCTTGTTCAGTAGAGTTTCCTTGCCAGGACTGAGATCCATATTCCATTGAGATGCTTCCAGTGATGAACTAGTTCATTTGAGTAGAGTAGCAGATCATATATGGTACACACAGTCATAGAGGGGCCCTATTAGATGGAGACAAGTACATATGGTGAGATCAGGTATATGTTTCCTTGGTTTGTTTTTGTTTTATGATGAATATTAAACACCCAGGCTTGTTTTGTTAGGATGATCATGGTGACCTATGCTTATATATGTATACTAATGCTTGAACTTGTGCTGAGACAAATCAAAGGAATTAATGTTGAAGATTGTTGCTCATGCCATGCTTTATACAAATAGTAGACCTTAGTGCTATGTTGGTTCCATGTGTCATTTGTCTTTGTCCATCCAGGTCATCCATGATTGATTCTTAACCCATGACTTTAGCTTGATCTAGACTTATGAAATTGAAGATCACTTTCCCCACTTTGACCCCTATGCATGATGGATCCCATGTGTTCTGTGTCTCGACTCTGAGTTATCCCGGAGAGTGTCAACTAAAACTTGAAGCAATGTGTCTATCATCATTACATGCATTATGTGCTTTAAATTCTATCTGTTGAAATGCAAAGCCCTCAAATAAATGCAAAATGTGTCTTTAGACACAACTCAAAAAATGACTATAAAATAAAATTGTGAAAAGCCTAAAAAAAAGCAGTGGATAAACAAATGCTAAATCTAAAGACTGTTGGTCACTATTTGAGATGTAATGATTAATTCCTCATGGAGCCTGCGGGTTTTGATGTGAGATGGGGCAAGGGACCGCTAATTCACAATGTCCCCTAGGATCTCTGCATTACAGTTCTTGTGTACTTTGTTATCCATTAATTCTGCACTTAGTTGATTTCGAGTGAGCCACTAGAGTATTGAACAAGTCAATTGTTCATTGTTAGTGCTCAGAAGATTCCGCGGTTCATTAGGGCCTTTTTGAGGCCTTTTTTTTAATAAAATGCATATTCATATCCCTTGGGGGCATTTTAATAAATGCTCTAACACGACAAATTTTTTGTGAAGGACTTGGCTTCCTAAGACTGGGCTATCAATCTGATTATTCCAAGGTGTTTTTTCCCTTGTCAATTATGCAATGTTGAATAAGCGATGTATAATTTTCGAGTTTTTCACCGCTCCTCTAAAGCTGGAATTTTCGTCTTGGTGGTTAGGCCTTAGAAGGTTATTAAAGTTCATGTGTCGATGTATATAGGCGTTTTAGGCATTGTTTTTGAGTTGTATGTATATGTACTAGGTCCCCCTAGAGTTTTGTCCAATTCCGACAAAAAATAAATTTTCTCGTTTTTAAGCCATTTTTTATGGTTTAAATGGAAAAATTCAAAATAAAAAAGAAAGTGTGATCCAGAGTACATTATTGGCGTGGTTGGACTCATTTTCAAGCTCGGAGCTAAGTCACCTGACACGGGGACACGAGACACGAAGGACACGAAAATACGAGAGTCCGACACGGACACGGTGACCCCCGGAATCGGGACACGTAGGATATGTTTTAT
>LPNX011008797.1:77035-110003 GCA_001517045.1 Pseudotsuga menziesii | reverse complement strand
CCGGAATGCACTTGGAACCGTTTGGAAACAATGGATAGCCTTCAAATCTCCTTCAAAACTCCTTCACCTGCACATAAAACTCACTCTCAATCAATTGCTTCTTTCCAATTGACAAATAGAAAGACAAAAAATTGAATTTAAGTGAACCCGACTGTCTTTTTCCGCCGGTCACGTGTCCTGTTTTCCGGGTACGTGTTCGGTTTTCGGGACACAATGGAAGTTCGTGTCTGATTCGTTGGAAGTTCGTGTCCGGATTTAGGATTCGACTGAAAGTCGAATCGGTCTCGTGTCGCACACGAATCGTGTCCGATTCGATCCCCACGGGACACAAGGGGGCTAGAGGACGAATGCGGTTTCATAGGCTCGGAGCAACATCTTCACCCTAGTAGCCACTTTCATTATGTTTCAGGCAGCTAAAACACCCAAGAAGGAGTTTTTTTCCTAATAGAGCATCAAAATGGCATTTAAATGCTAAATTATGAGAAAATGCACTAAAGTCAAAAAATTCAAAAAGTAAAAAATTAATATTTTTAAGGTGGGGATGACATGGAGTGGGTCCCTCATTCCATGACACCCACTTCAAAGTGTAATGGAAAGTTTAACTTTGGATTTAAATGAAGCTACGAATTAATAAAAGAGAAGGATGACGTGAGGGTGAAGTGAAGGCTCATGCTAGTGCATGTGAATGTGATGAGTGGGATTGGGGGGACCCATCTACAAATAAAATATTAAATTTAAACCAAGGAATATTATATCCAATACATCCCAATGCAAGCGAATGGTTCCAACGTGAGGGTGATGTCAACCACTTGGACTCACGCTAAGCCCAAAGTGGAGGTTGCGCTAACATGTATTGAAAGAGGACCCCTCTTCGTGAATCATTTGACCCTTAGACATGATAAAAGATCTTGTTATATTTCCAAGTGTAAACTTTGGTTTAAAAGATCACGATTTATTTCAACATGTGGGTGACGTCAACGTTAGGCTTGGAGCTCACGGGAGCTTGTTTGGTGGATACGAATGGGGTGAGGGTGGACCCCTCCCCATTTGTTAATAATATTTTGATTTATTTCAAACAAACACTTCATAAATTTGATCCTTCACTCCAATGTGATGTACAAGTCACGTGAGGAGGAATCTCGCACGTGTGGGAGTTTGGTGGAGTGTTTGGTTGGGATCCTGTGGTGTGTTGGAAACTAATAGTTGATTGGTGGAGATTAGAGAGAGAGGTGTCAATCACCTCTGCAGTTCATCTTCAGTTCAACTCAGTGGGACTTCTCTTCAACTCAGTTACACTTTTGGTTCATCTTAAGTGTTGGTGAGGCCCCCTTGGGTCTCTCTTTTCCTATTTAAGTGAGGCCTTCTCCCTCATTTTAGACGAAAGCAAGGAGCCTCTGCTCATGTTGTATTGTCCATTGTTATATATTAATAAAATCGAAGGATTTCGAGGCTAAAGATCTTGTGGCAAGTTGTGCATGTGATATTTTCTGTATGAGGTAAAATTGTTCATTTATTTTGCTTTGCATAGATCAATAATCCGGCTTAGAGGGCTCTTTGTAGCACACAAGGTAGGCATTTGAGGCTTGCAATTTGCCTATTTACTTCCTTACTATTAGAGATCTATGAGTTCATGCTTTATTCAACTATATTTCACTATATTTTGGTTTCTAACTGTGGGGTGTACCAGATTTAATGTGTTTTGTGCAAGCTTAATCAATGTTTGGTTACCTTTCCCAAACTAAAGGTTGAGCTAAGTTGCATCATTCTTTGCTTTAGATTATTGGTTGAAAGAAAGCATATCATTCTTTGTTATCTACGGTCAAATCTCCAAGTTTTCTAAAAAGATTCAGGGCTTGAGCAACTGTTTCCCTTCTTTCTACAAAAAATTACAAGATTTTCCTCTCGATTGCTTTTTATTGCAAGTTAAATCAGATCTAATAAGTTTATCTTTCGATTTTGCTTGCATTAGTTTAGATCTTGAATCTTCAAGTTTCATCTTTTGGCTTTAGATTTAAAAGTAAATTGCTTTAGAAATTAGTACTCAAAAGTTTGAATCATTTTCCATTATGCTCAAGTACTAAAGTAGTGTAAACTGTTAGTGTAAATATTCGACTAATCCACTAGTCTTCCATTTTTAGTTTGTTGGTTTTTATGTTTTTTTGGCAGGAAGGAGGACGATTAGAAGGCCCTTTGAAGGCTTGAACCATTCAAAAAGACTCTTCCAAACCCCCATCATTTTTTCCCCTTTCTTCATTCCCCTTCTCTCAAAACCTTGTAAACTTTTTTGCTCCTATTTTCAAAGGACAACAAGTTTTCCAAAAGAAAAGATTGTAATACAAGTTAATAAAAGCAAGTGGGATTATGTCTCCCACATCCCTCTTCCCCCACTTGGAGGAAGCCTATATCTGTCCATCTATTTGCGTTATACTTGCACAATAAACTGTTAGAGTAGAATAAGAAATGTTAGCTTCATCTTTCTGAAAAGCTTTTTTTTTTATCTCATATAAATTGCTAAAAAAACATGAAGTATCTTGAATATCACTGAAAAGTGGATCAAAAGCACTCTCTATCAGAGAGGTTTTTCCTTTTTGCCTTATATTATATTTATTTATCCCATATAAATTGCTAAAAAGAACATAAAATCTTTTGAATCTCACCGAAAGGTGGTTCAAGAGTGCTCTCTGTCGTAGATTTTCTTGTTAAATTTTTAGTTCATTTACTTTAACAATTTTACTTTTTCAATAAATCTCTTGAATCTCGCCATAAGGCGGATCAAGAGTGCTCTTTGTCGGAGAGTTTTTTCGATGGTTCTTGTTCACAACAGTCAATAAAATTGGAATTTACATTTACTACACTGTGTATGCTCTACCCACCTGTGGGATACCCAGAAGCAGTTGTAGATTCTTTAATCTTCACATTTTAATCCACTTCAACCATAAATAAAACACTCTTGAGAAAACCAACAAAAATCCGGTGTTGATCGCTAATAATCGAAAGTGGGCAAATTCTTCCTGGGGACGCAGGAACCACTGTACCAAGACCTTGAAAACACATTTAGACTACATCCTTGTTGGTGTAGTGTTGAACAACGCTTTAGAGACTTCAGGCAACCCACATGTTCTTGTACAAAACCACTTAGACTATTATCCGAACATATCTCCAGTATCGAAAGATATATCTTGGAGATCCCCTTCCCTATTAATAATCAACTTCACCCCTAAAGTTTACAATAAAATTTACCAAGAACAGTTGCAAAACGTTCTCAAGCACACCCAAGATTTGTATCAAGCATCCCAAGGACTGCATTGACTCCATTTGGCACTGGTCTTAATAATTATTCATTTGCTTATTATCAATCTGGAGCACTTGTTTTATCTATTTTCATATCAAGTTATGGATGCTTTACTTTTAAATTGTCATTGTCAAGTGGTTGTCCATCTTTAATTATCTTGCAAGTACTTACTTGGGTCATTTATTGTAAATCTCTTTTAAAAACTCATAAAAAACACCCATCCTCATCATACATAAAAAAACATTTTAAAACACAAGAGCCTTAGAAACTCTTTGTAGGGTCTACCCCCTTGGCTTCGTTAGGAGTTTCCCTAAACAGAGGAGTCGGGATCAGGTGACAACACCTGACTCTTTGCTTTCCCTCAAGGCCACACCTTTCCCACTTGGGAAACAACTTTCGAAAAATTTCTGCTGACGGTGTGCACATCGACGAGCAACATTTTTGGTGCTGTTGCCGGGGATAAATCTTTTTATTCCCGGGTTACGACTTTTGTTTCTTTTTTTCTTTGTTTTTGCTTTGTTTGATGAATGTTTATAGTAGATCTTTATTTTTCATCCGGCGACTCCACCAACCCTTTTTCCTTTTGTTTTACAAAGAAAAAACAAAAAATAGAAATTTTTTGTGAAAGATTTATGATGCATATTTTTCTTTTCACATGGCGACTCCATTGAAGGGATAAAACTTGTTGAATTTTTAATGGTTATATCAGATCTTAAAACATTTAGCATCATAACAGCATAACCATAAGCCAAAATATCATTGAAAGATAGACAAGCACAACCACACATAAAGAACACAAAGATTTATCCTGGGAAAACCCTAAAGGGAAAAACCCAGCAAAAGCTTCCTCAATATAGATGCCCCAAAAAGATAAAAGGTAAAACCCAAAAGACTGATCGTCCTTCTCCAGCTACAGCTCTTTCTCTCTCTCTCCTATGCGCTACACAAGTGAGTGTGTGTTCCAAATGAAGAGCACCACACCTCTATTTATATTCTTTTGTTCACTTAATAATTAATTCAGTTATGTAGGCTCGAGTAATCCTAATTTAATCTTGTAGGCTCGAGTAACCACAACTGGGGTACTAATGACCCGAATTACAATTTGAGAGGACTTCCTCATGACTCTTATTAGTTCTTCCGATTAGAAACATTGGGGTATAAAGAAATACAAGTGATTCTCCCGGTAGGACCATCGAGGACCACACAAATAAATATAGAATATTATTCGAAGTTACAATATTTCAACACTCCCCCTTAAGGAGAAGGGTATTCTACAACAACATCAATAACATCAACAACAACAACAATAGTAGAAGGAGGGCATCATCAACATCATCATCAGGGTGACACATCTATAAATCGTTGGAAGCTTTTCAACATCATATAGTCTTCATCTTCAATCTTCAACAACAGCAATACTTTGAACAACAGCATCATGATTAGTACTTTAGTCTTCGTCTTCAATCTTCATCAGCAACAACACTTTGACCTTTCGATCAACAACATCATCAACAGTAATTTGATCTTTCGATCAACAACATCATCATTCGATCAACAACATCATCTTTTCGATCAACAATATTATCTTTCGATTAACAACATCATCAACAACACTTTGACCTTTCGATCAACAACATCATCATCATCATACTTTGATCTTCCGATCAGAAACATAATCATCACACTCTGATATTTCGATCAGTAACATCATCATCATCACACTCTGATCTTTTGATCAGGAACATCATCATCATCAGCAACAACTTGCAATTCACAGTACAAAGACAAAAAGTCTTCGGATCACTTTTGGACTTAAAGTCTAGGGATGATGCAATCCCACCACATTCTCGACAACCGAAGTCACCGGATTGATTACGGGATAATCAGTCCTTATCACTTTAGGACTAAGTCCAAGGATGATGCAATCCTACCACATTCTCGATAACCAAAGTCACCGGATTGATTACGGGATAATCAGTCCCTATCACTTTAGGACTAAGTCCAAGGATGATGCAATCCTACCACATTCTTGAGTATCGAAGTCACCGGATCCGTTCTGAACCGAAGTTCAAGGATGATACAATCCTACCACATTCTCGAGTACCGAAGTCACCGGATCTGTTTTGAACCGAAGTTCAAGGATGATACAATCCTACCACATTCTCGAGTACCGAAGTCATCGGATCCGTTCTGAACCGAAGTTCAAGGATGATACAATCCTACCACATTCTCGAGGACCGAAGTCATTAGATCCATTTTGATCCGAAGTTCAAGGATGATACAATCCCACCACATTCTTGAGGACCGAAGTCACCGGATCCGTTCTGAACCGAAGTTCAGGGATGATACAATCCCACCACATTCTCGAGGACCGAAGTCATTGCATCCGTTATGGACAAATGTCTCGGGATGATACAATCCCTCTTCATTCTCGAGGACCGAAGTCACCGGATCACTTTAGGGAAAATTCCCAGGGATGATACAATCCCACTTCATTCTCGAGGACCGAAGTCACTAGATCACTTTAGGACAAGTGTCCAGGGATGATACAATCCCACTGCAACATCACTGCTCCCCCTTTCGAGGAAGGTCTTTCCGAACAACACCAAGCTTGTCTCGAAAGTATTTGAACTTTACCCGAGACAAAGGCTTTGTCAACACATCGGTGTTGAATCATCATCTTGTAACATCATCATCTACATCTTCAGTATGTGAACACTGAACTATCATCATCTGTATCTCCAGTATGTGAATACTGAACTATCATCATTTGTATCTTCAGTATGTAAATACAGAAAGCATCATCATCTGTATCTTCAGTATAGAAATACTGAATCACCATTATCTGCATCTACAGTATGTAAATACTGAAACATCATCTATATATTCAGTATGGGAATACTGAAACATCATCTACTACATCTTATCTCGTATGTAGAAATACCGGATTTCTATTTGCTTCGATGGAACACAGGGTTCTCTGTCATCTTTATACAACTCTGGTTATCACATAGAATCATTGTAGTATCCATCTCCAGGTCAAAGAGACCTGACATCAGCTTCCGAAGCCATATGGCTTCACAACTAGCAGAGCAAGTTGCTATGTATTCTGCTTCAGCCATGCTAAGAGAAACACTGGACTGTTTCCTACTAAACCATGAAATCATAGCAGACCCCAGACTATAACATCCACCTGATGTGCTTTTCCTGTCTGATACACTTCCAGCCCAATCTGCATCCGTATAGCCATACAGTCTGTACTCATGGATTCCATCATAGGATAGACCAAAGTCTATAGTCCCTTTCAGATATCTCATCACATGCTTTGTAGCTATCAGGTGAACCCGTCTAGGTTGAACTAGATATTGACTCAAGGTGTTCACAACAAAACAAATATCTCGTCTGGTATTTGTTAGATACATCAACGACCCAATAATCCGTTTGTATTGAGTCACATCCACTAACAACTTCAGGTTGGAATCCATGGGTGTGGCCATGGCTTTACATTCGAACATATCAAATCTTTTCAAAACATCCACTGCATACTTTCCCTGGTTGAGAAAGATTCCTTCTGAACTTTTCCATACTTCTGGACCTAGGAAATAATGCATTAACCCAAGGTCTTTTATCTCAAATTCTTCAGCGAACTTCTTCTTGCATTCTACAATCTGTTTCTCATTCCTTGTCAGAAATAGATCATCCACATACAGTAATAGTATGATAGGTTCATATTCTACAACCTTATAGTAAAGGTTAGGATCGGCTTTACTCTTGGCAAAGCCTATGCTCGCCAGGAAACTATCTATTCTTCCATACCAAGCTCTGGGAACTTGCTTCAGGCGATACATGGCCTTCTTCAACTTGCATACGTGAGTCTTTCTGTCTTCAACTTCAAATCCTTGTGGTTGATCTATGTATACTTCTTCTTTAATCACACCATTCAGGAAGGTTGTCTTCACATCCATTTGGTGTAATTCCCACTTCATCGTGGATGCGAGTACCATGATAGTTCTGAAGGAAGTGTATCTTGCTTCTTGGAACAAGTGTCTCTTCATAACTAATTTCCTTTCTCTGAGAGAATCTTCTAGCCACAAATCTTGCCTTCCATCAGCAACATGTTTTGTCTTGCAATTCCACTTGGAAGATACCACGCTCTTGCTTTTTGGTTTGGTTACTATATCCCAAACATCATTCTGGTATTCTTCCATCATTATGCTAGGTCATCAACATATCCTAGTCTTCCGCATTCAACCTTGAAGGTTTGAACCCACTTTTACTGTTGGTAAAGTCTCGGTTTATCAGGAAGTTGTCCATCATGTCATACCATGTCGAACTTAGAGATCTTCTATAGTCACTCCCCCTGAAGTGGAGTATCATCTTCTCTCTTCATTCTGTACAGGTGGTTCTATGCTTGATATATACTTCTAGTGGGTCTGGTCAATAGAGTATGTCATGTCATAGTCTATTCTTACTGAGGCAAATCATGAACCTTGCTTTGTACACTTGTCTTGTAGATCCATATGGAAGATACTACGGACTTCCCTTTAGGTCTCGAAACCATATCGTAGACATCATTCCCCATGATCAACTGTTACTCTTTGATCATAGCTTCTTTCATAGCTGGAAAGGTTAGCATCAATGATGTCACCTAATTGTGTTACACAACTAGAGTGTGTCCAAGGCCTCTTACTTTGGTTTGGAAGTCTCGCCATTTTTTTCTCCATCTTGAGTTATATCTCGTATCCATGGTGGTCTTCATCCTTCGAGGTGGATCTACCGCTCTCTGAATCTCTTTCTTTCGTCACGGTGTCTCTGACCCTGGGAGCTTCAGATTCATGTTTATTGGAGTGAATCTTGAATTTTCATCACTTGTTCTTCGGAACAAGTCTCATCCTTCTTTTCTTGTAGGCGGTTGTACAGGACCTTTCCTACAATTCAAATGCACCAGTAGCATGGTTAGAACCATTTCATAGAACAGATGCATAATGACACATCATTCAACTGTTTAGCTAATACAACATTCATCCATATCTCACAGAAACTTTCTAGATGACATCATTGAGATTGTGCACTAATCCAATATGTCAGCAAGGAGGTTTCATTCTAGATAAGTAGCAATGGAGAGGTGTATAGTACCATGAGCTACTTACTCATCACATGCATATTAGTAGTATATTGTCATTAATGCAAACAGTCTATCATGCATAACACATCAACTGAATATAATCAAATGCATAACAAAACAATATCATGAAATGACAATTGAATACTCATCTTTTATTCATTTCGTGGGTAGACTCCTTGATCCTTCTACTTCATCATTTTCTTCATTCATGACATCATCATTTCTCATCCAAATGCTAAGATGTATAAGGGGTTCTTCAAGAATTGAGTTCTTCATATTTCTCATTGCTTGAGGGATATTCTTTGAATCGTGAGCGCTTGATCTTCAGTTGCTCCCATCTTCTCTTCTCTTATTATGAGTTGATTTTATTCTTGTGTAAGGCTTTAGCCTCATTTCCCTTTGGAACTGGAACCTCTCTACTTATGTAGGTGTCCAATTCATTTTCTTCAAGAATGAGTGAGATCCAATACTTCCATGTTTGGAAGTTGTCAGTTTCACCAAGCTTGTCATCAAGCTGGTGTGATTAGACATTTTGAAATAAGAACCTCAAATGTAAATAGCAAAAGATTAGATCTTACCGATTTGAGGTGTCTGTCCTGGTTCCGGAGCAGGCTGATCTAGGGTTTGTAAGAGAAACCCTAATTTTCAAAACTTGGAATCTTTCAGATATGATTGGATAGAAAGATAGACCTCTTCAAGGCGAGCTGTCTAATGTACTCCTTTTCTGAAAACAGTGGAGGGAAGCTCCCGGAACAGGAAGCCCTAGTTTACCAATTTCTTATGCAGAAATACTTGATACTGTTTTTGCGGTATCTCCAAAAGTACTGCTCCTCTGTGTCTGAAATTTCGTACTGAGGTAGCCTCGTCTGTCCTTGTCCAACACCATAAGTTTCATCAGAATTGGTTTCACCAATTGGGACTTATGAGCGTTTTCCCAAGGTGACCTGTTTCAGGACTATTCAACATAGTGAAGTTGTACGGACTACCACGTGTCACTGTTTCATATTCGAGGTCTGAAACTTGTACCACAGAAAGTACATTCCGTGACCTTTCTAGAACATCTTGAGAAATTTCATTTGGACCTTCGTAGCCCGAGATATAGCAATTATCCCTATGTGACCTGTTTAGGGATGAATCCTGGAAGAGGCTAGAACCCTAGCTTGGAGGAATAATATCTCCTAGAATATAGCGAATCGGAGGCTGAAACTTGGACATAGTGTACATTAGGAATTTAGCTTTGACCTGTGAAAGTTTCGGCCCCTGAGACTTCTTCAATCCTGAGATATAGCGAATGTACCAAAACTTATCAGTTTTAGTATTTAGGGTTTTTCAGGCCTGGTGTCAAACTAGGGTTTGACTTTCCCGGAGTTTCGGCCAACCAAAAATCTCGACCCAAGTCTCTAAACTTCGATTTTGATGAGGAGAGTAATCCTATGCCGGGTTCACTAAAAAATTCCTCTTCTCTGTAAAAAACCCTAATTTCCTGTAGCAAAAACTGAAAATGCCCAGAATCAAATTCTGCGTCGACAGAAAGATGCACCCTTCAATTGAGAGTCAGCCTAGCCTTCTTTTGCTGATGGATTGTGGAGAGAGACCCAAAAACTAAGAAGCCCTATCTTTTGCAGCTGCACAGTGTCTTCTTTCAGGGTGGCTCTGATACCATGTTGAATTTTTAATGGTTATATCAGATCTTAAAACATTTAGCATCATAACAGCATAACCATAAGCCAAAAGATCATTGAAAGATAGACAAGCACAACCACACAAAAATAACACAAAGATTTATCCTGGGAAAACCCTAAAAGAAAAAACCCAGCAAAAGCTTCCTCAATATAGATGCCCCAAAAAGATAAAAGGTAAAACCCAAAAGACTGATCGTCCTTCTCCAGCTACAGCTCTTTCTCTCTCTCTCCTATGCGCTACACAAGTGAGTGTGTGTGTTCCAAATGAGGAGCGCCACATCTCTATTTATATTCTTTTGTTCACTTAATAATTAATTTAGCTATGTAGGCTCGAGTAATCTTAATTTAATCTT
Source organism: Pseudotsuga menziesii (assembly GCA_001517045.1). Lineage (NCBI taxonomy): Eukaryota > Viridiplantae > Streptophyta > Pinopsida > Pinales > Pinaceae > Pseudotsuga > Pseudotsuga menziesii. The sequence continues at coordinate 99,551 of LPNX011008797.1, read as the reverse complement.
GTAGGCTCGAGTAACCACAACTGGGGTACTAATGACCCGACTTACAATTTGAGAGGACTTCCTCATGACTCTTATTAGTTCTCCTGATTAGAAACATCAGGGTATAAAGAAATACAAGTGATTCTCCAGGTAGGACCATCGGGGACCACAAAAATAAATATAGAATATTCTTCTAAGTTACAATATTTCAACAAAACCCTTGTTTCTCATACAACTTGTTGAGTTGATTGTGTGTAGATGAACCCATGCAAGCAGTAAAAATTTTAAAGCTCTTTTGACGACCCTACTCTTCCAGTACCAGCTGCTCCCATGATCACTAATTCTCGATATGGATATTAAATGGAGGGAAACTGCAGCACGGATTTCCTGTGCACATCCTCCGATTGATTTCTTTAAAATATCTGGCTTCCCAAATTGTATTGATGGTGAACAAACACATTGTCTCCTTCCAATCTTCCGAGGGCATGATAATAATCACTCTGCTAAATTTCATGTTGTGATTTTCCTTTCACGGATGAGTGAATTCAACATACGTCATGAGGATCATATGATGTTGATGTTTGCCCATTCTCTGCATAGAATTGTATCATGTTGGTTTTATGAGGGTCTTCCTAATAAATCTATTACTTCCCTCGCCAATTTCTTTGAGATATTTCTAAGGCAGTGGCATTATGACGAAAAATGATATTGAATTATTCATTAAGACTAATTTGGCTCGCTTCTTTCCGTGGATAGAATATCATATGGAAGAGCCTGAGCTAACTAGGATCAACACAGAAAAAAACACTCAATTTTCAGAAATCCATGATGATCCCATTGAGTTTGTGCATGAAGAGGCATTCATTGAAGATATTGTTGAAGACCCTCATGTCACATCAATAGAGAATATTGAAGATTTGGGACCCTCATGATTATTTTAGTGATGAGGATCACATTTGTACTCCAGATTAACCTCAAGAAGAAACCATTTCAGAAGCATATAGTGAAACTTATGATGAAATCTGTAATGCACATAATGATGATAGTTTGAAAGGTTTACTACCTTGTGACCTTTTTCTCTGAAGAAGATGACCGTGATCATGATGAGGGATATAGCTAGGGATGTGATGCTAGTGATGAAGACTCTCTCATATCTGACATGGATGGCAGTGATGACTATTGGAATTTTATAGATAATCCAACTTGTGAAAATCTTATTGAGAATCCCATCTATGCTATGTCCAGCAAGGAGAGTGTCTATTCATAAATTTGTGGAAGTCCAATCTACGATACATCCATAGAGGGAAGTATGGATCTGGAGACTTGGGAAAGATGTGGTATGGAAGAAGAACATTCAAACCTTTTATACGATCATTCAAAGTCATATCATGCAGAGCTGAACAAAAGTATCAGTAATAAAGAGTTAGAGAAGCAGTGTAGTGAAGAGTCAGATATGATGCAACTAACAAAATATTTTTTTCAGCCATCGTCTTCACATACATATGTTCCTTATGATTTGGAGCAGTTTGGGGCTTACACACAGGTTTACCAGCGTATAAGCCATTTTGATGATTATGATGATCTGCCTCATCATACAGATTTGTACATGAGTCCTATCCATTCCTTAATAGAGGAAGCTTGCAAGAGGGCTTGCCAGTTTGGGAAGTAGTTCGATGACCTTCTCCATGATTATAAATCCTCATCCAACCCTCCCATATTGGAGTTTCATGTAGGTTTTCATTTTCTGAAAAAATGTCTCCTTACTTTGGCTGGTAACCAAAGATAAGGCAAAAAATATTAAAGTTGATAAAATGCTTAAATTGTTACATTGGATATTTGATTTTACTTAAAAGTTTATTTTGTCATGGTTAGAGTAGGAAAAATAAGCTCCTTAAAGTGAACATTTACTTTTCGCATTTTCTTTTCGTACTTAGGAATAAATAAAATTTTAGTTCTGTCATTATTTTAAATAAAGCAACTTTTGGATCATTGGCTCTTTTTCATAAAACTTGTGGTACTGAGGTTTTCTTGTCAAGGTGAGATGTTTTTACAAGATATAGAAACCATAGATTCTGGTGTTCTCGTATGCTCTCCTTGCATAAGAGACTAGATCAAGCACACGTCCCGTGGTTGGAGCCAGATGTTATCCACTAATTCTGCACTTAGTGGATTTCCAGTGAGCCGCCAGAGTATTGAACAAGTCAATTGTTCATTGCTAGTGCTCAAAAGGTTCTGCGGTTCATCAAGGCCTTTTTTAGGTATCTTTTTTTAATAAAATGCATGTTCATACCCCTTGGGGGCGTTGTAATAAATGCTCTAACATGACAAAATTTTTGTAAAGGAGTTGGCTTCCCAAGACTGGGCTATCAATCCGATTATTCCAAGGTGGTTTTTCCCTTGTCAATTATGCAATGCTGAATAAGCGATATATAATTTTCGAGTTTTTCACTGCTCCTTCAAAGCTGGAATTTTCGTCTTGGTGGTTAGGCCCTAGGAAGTTATTAAATTTTATGTGTCGATGTATATAAGCGTGTTAGGCATTGTTTTTGAGTCGTATGTACATGTACTAGGCCTCCATAGAGTTTCGTCCAATTTTGAGAAAAAATAAATTTTCCCGTTTTTTAAGCCATTTTTTAATGGTTTAAATGAAAAAATTCAAAATGAAAAAAAGTGTGATCTAGAGTCCGTTTTTGGTGTGGTTGGGTTCATTTTCAAGCTCAGAGCAACATTTTCACCCCAGTGGCCACTTCCACTATGTTTTGGGTAGCTAAAACACCCTGGAAGACGTTTTTAGGCTAACAGAGCATCAGAATGGCATTTAAATGCTAAATTATGAGGAAATGCACTGAAGTAAAAAATTTCAAAAAGTCAAAAAATAATATTTTTAAGGTGGGGATGACATGGAGGTGGGTCCCTCATGCCATGAGACCCACTTCAAAGTGTAATGGAAAGTTTAACTTTGGTTTTAAATGAAGCTACAAATTAATAAAAGAGAAGGATGACGTGAGGGTGAAGTGAAGGCTCATGCTAGTGTATGTGAATGCGATGAGTGGGATTGGGGGGACTCATCTACAAATAAAATATTAAATTTAAACCAGGGAATATTATATCCAATACATACCAATGCAAGCAAATGGTTCCAACGTGAGGGTGACGTCAACCACTTGGACTCACGCTAAGCCCAAAGTGAAGGTTGCGCTAACATGTATTGAAAGAGGACCCCTCTTCGTGAATCATTTGACTCTTAGACATGATAAAAGCTCTTCTTATATTTCCAAGTGTAAACTTTGGTTTAAAAGATCACGATTTATTTCAACATGTGGGTGACATCAACGTTAGGCTTGGAGCTCACAGGAGCTTGTTTGGTGGATACAAATGGGGTGAGGGTGGACCCCTCCCCGTTTGTTAATAAGCTTTTGATTTATTTCAAACAAACCCTTCATAAATTTGATCCTTCACTCCAATGTGTCGTACAAGTCGTGTTAGGAGGAATTTCGCACGTGTGGGAGTTTGGTGGAGTGTTTGGTTGGGATCTTGTGGTGTGTTGGCAGCTAATAATTGATTGGTGGAGATTAGAGAGAGCGGTGTCAATCACCTTTGCAGTTCATCTTCAGTTCAACTCAGTGGGACTCCTCTTCAACTCAATTACACTCTGAGTTCATCTTAAGTGTTGGTGAGGCCCCCCTGGGTCTCTCTTTTCCTATTTAAGCGAGGCATTCTTCCTCATTTTAGACGGAAGCAAGGAACCTCTACTCATGTTGTATTGTCCATTGTTATATATTAATAAAATCGAAGGCTTTGGAGGCTAAAGATCTTGTGGCAAGTTGTGCATGTGATATTTTCTGTATGAGGTAATATTGTTCATTTATTTTGCTTTGCATAGATCAATAATATGGCTTAGAGGGCTCTTTGTAGCACATAGGGTAGGCATTTGAGGCTTTCAATTTGCTTATTTACTTCCTTGCTATTAGAGATCTACGAGTTCATGCTTTATTCAGCTATATTTCACGATCTTTTAGTTTTCTAACTGGGGGGTGTACCGGATCTAATGTGTTTTGTGCAAGCTTAATTAGTGTTTGGTTTCCTTTCACGAGCTAAAGGTTGAACTAAGTTGCATCGTCCTTTGATTTGGATTATTGGTTGAAAGAAAGCATAGCATTCTTTGTTATCTACGGTCAAATCTCCAAGTTTTTTGAAAAGATTCACGGCTTGAGTAACTGTTTCCCTTCTTTCTACAAAAAATTACAAGATTTTCCTCTCGATTTCTTTTTATTGCAAGTTAAATCAGATCTAATAAGTTTATCTTTCGATTTTGCTTGCACTAGTTTAGATCTTGAATCTTCAAGTTTCATCTTTTGGCTTTAGATCTAAAAGTAAATTGCTTTAGTACTCAAAATTTTCAATCATTTCCATTATGCGTAAGTACTAAAGTATTGTAAAATGTTAGTGTAAATATTGGACTAATCCACTGTATCGAGACCTTGAAAGCACAGTTAGGCTACATCCTTGTTGGTGTAGTGTTGAACACCGCTTTATAGACCCCAGACAACCCACATGTTCTTGTACGAAACCACTTAAACTATTATTTGGACATATCTCCAGAACCGAAAGGTATATCTTGGAGATCCCCTTCCTTTTTAATAATCAACTTCACCCCTGAAATTTACAATAAAATTTACCAAGAACACTTGCAAAACATTCTCAAGCACACCCAAGATTTGTATCAAGCATCCCAAACACTATATTGACTCCATTTGGCATTGGTCTTAACAATTATTCATTTGCTTATTATCTATCTTGAGCACTTGTTTTATCTATTTTCGTATCATGCCATGGATGCTTTACTTTTAAATTGTCATTGTCAAGTGGTTGTGCATCTTTAATTATCTTGCAAGTACTTATTTGGGTCATTTATTGTAAATCTCTTTTAAAAACTCCTAAAAAACACCCATCCTCATCATATACCAAAAAACATTTTAAAACACAAGAGACTTAGAAACTCTTTATAAGGTCTACCCCCCTTGGCTTCGTTAGGAGTTTGCCTAAACGGAGGATTCATGATTAGATGATATCACCTGACTCTTTGCTTGCCCCCAAGGTCACACATTTCCCACTTGGGAAACAACTTTTGAACGATTTTCGCTGACGGTGTGCACATTGACAGGCAACATACTCAACACAAGGGTCCTAGTAAACATCCTCACAGAGCTTGTTCTTAGCTTGGATGTGAGCCGTATACATGTTGTTAGAGTTGAATGGGCTCTTTTCAGGTTAGTGTATCCACTTGTGAGACACCACCATCCTCTATTGTTTATCTGTCATGTATATGTCATAATGGTCATGTGTAATTGTCAGCATCTTGAAAGATCACATGGTCAAAGTCAACTACAAGTCATCATCTTTTTCCTTAGCCTTGTTTTCCATCCTCACCCACCATTAGAACACCGTTTAAACTTTGCAAGTATGGCATGCACAAACATAATTCTAGAAGGTTCCAATATTTTTCAAAGACACAGGTATATCTTACTTACTACTATTATTATTGTCACCATTATTATGAATAACATGATTTAAGTTTGGTTTTGATATACACGGTTGGAGCATTTCTTACCTTGGATGCATGCATGATCATATGGGTACAATATCTCACCTCTAGTTATGGTACTTTGACCTGGTCAACCTAGTTGACTAAGTCAAACACGGTTCCTAAGGAAATTACTCAAAAAACAACATTACTTATATTTGTTCTAGACATGCCCAAGACCAATACTACGATTTCAGTGTTGTGAGTTTGGCCCCAGATCTCATAATGAGTGATTATTATCACTTTAATATTGGCCAAATGATCAAATTTTATTACAGATGGTAGTGATTTTGGTTCTCCTAGAGCATTGCAGTGTTCCAGGGGGTATGAATAGTCCCTTATACCATTCTTCTATGTCTTCGGATCATCCAGTACCGTCAGTTTTCCCTAGTTGTCAGCGTGGACAAAGTTATAATGATTTTATTCAGTTCCAAAGGATGTACCACCAGAAAATGAACTAAGGAATTCACTAAAAAAATCGATTTGGCCTGTTGGGTCAAGGAAATGGCTTGGAAACTTGTCAGATGATGTAGTTTGGCTCCCCAGACAATCCTTCAGCAATTTCATTCAACATTTTTGTCCGGATTATCTTATTTTTGGCTTAGTCAGTTAGGATGTCTCCCAAGGCACAATAAGATTTGAACCCAAAATTTGGCGACATTCGACAAAAAGTACTGTTCTGTCCGATTTCAATTTCAAATTATGAATTTTGATTAATTTTTTTTAAATGATAGAATTAGTTGTCGAATTTCCGACTTAAATTTCTATTGTCGGAGTTTCGCCACCACAGTCTTTGGATTTTCGACACCAATGTCGTTGGATTTTCAACACCACAGTCGTCGGATATGTGATGCCATTTCGTCGAATTTGCGATGTATTTGACATATTTTTTTGCAACGACAAGGAGGCTTTTTGCAACGGTAACTAGGCTCCATATTGCCGATTATCCAATGATTGTTGAATTTGAAAATATATAAATTACAGAAACATTTCGACATGTTTGCTATAGAAGCGATGGACGGTTTGCGGAAATTATTTTATTCCTCGACGGGCGATTTGAGGAATTATTTTATTCTTCGACGAACGGTTTGCGGAATTATTTTATTCTTCGATGGAAGGTTTGCGGATATCATTTTATTTTTTGACAAGCGGTTTGCGAAAATTATTTCATTCTTTGACAAACAACCGTTTGCGGAAATAGCGATGTGTGGACCTTGATTTTTTAAGATCGTTGATAGTCTTCATCCAAGCTTTTTGTGACAAATGTCAAATAGCAATATTCCTGACCCAAACGAACAAAATCGATAATTGCTTGCTAGACTATGGGATGCAGTGAAAAGGGGTGCTGAGAAATGTTATTGTACATGTAGTCAATGTAGGGGCTTTAAGAGGAGAAGAATATTGATCACAACAACCACAAAACATTGTAGGAAACATGGACACGCTGAGGAGGGGAATGAATATCATCCATTTGTAAGTTTAGCATTATAATTTTTTATTTTATTTTTTTCTTTGGTAAATGTATGTAATATTTTATTACTTCTTATATTAACTTATATCTATTGATGTATTCATGTAATTATAAAAGAAATACATCCTACATCATATCGTCTAGAAGAAGTGCTTTCAGAACAAGTATCGGAGAAACATGGAGCTATGATTAATGGAGAACAAGTTAATGATCCTATTGAAGAAGATGATCATACCGATAACGTAGTTGAAGATGATGGTACAAATACATTGATCCATGATTCATTTAATGTTAGAATGGATGATGATGATGACGATGATCATGAAAATATTGATGACTTTGATGATGTTCACGATATACCTCTTCTTGAGAAGGCATACGAACCTCTTTATGAAGGCTCCAACACAAATATTCTCTCTACTATATTGTTGATAATGAACTTGAAGGTTATGAATGATCTTTCAAACATATCAATCACACGGATGTTAAGCTATGTAAAATAATTCATCACATATATATAATCGTGATAAATGTTATCTTTGTTCCATTAATAATTGCATTGTTAATTCATAATTCAAATTAATACGAATGAAATGTGTTTCATTAATATTATTTATATATTATATTAACTTGATTTTTATTTTAATTGATGCAGCTTAGCTTGATAGCTGAATTTTTGTTACCCCCATCAAATATTTTACCTAGCACATTGAGATTTATCTGCCATTATGAAAGAAATTGGAATGCATTATGAAGCAATTCATGCATGCCCCGATGACCATGTTATATATAATAATCACCATGAATTTGCAACAAAATGTCCGGAATGTCATATAAGTAGATATGGAACAGATCAAGTAACAAAAAAAGTGCCTAGCAAGATTCTTCGTTATATTCTCATTATTCCACGTTTGCAACGATTGTTCAGGTGCAAAAACATAACGCAATTTATGGATTACCATGCAAGGAACATAAGTCAAGATGACGTTATTCGAATGCCTACAAATGGTTCTGCATTTAGAGATATGGAGGAAAATTGGTCTCACTTTTAAGAAGAACCCTGTAATCGTAGAATTTCTTTGACAGTAGATGGTGCCAATCCATTTGCAGAGATGAGATCTATTTACACGGTGTGGCCTATTTTTGTTATCAACAATAACATTCCTCTATGGTTGTCAATAAAGAGGGAGCACATCATGTTGTCAATAATTATTCGAAGTATATTGTGTTTACAATTGTTTTATTTTTAATGTAGCTGTGGCATCTCAATTATCGTATTTTGTTTGCTAATGTCATATATATATTTTATTTTTCTCTTGTGCATGGTTTACATATCTAAATGGTACTCATAATTATGTATTTTATATGTTCAAATCAATCAGGTAAGTGTCAGCTTGGTCTGCAATTTGGCATGGTCGTGATCATGACTAACATCATCATAATCATCGTCATCATCATTGTTGTCGTCATCATCATCATCATCATCATTTCATATGACATCAACATCGTGATCACCATAATCATCATCATCGTCATCATCGTCATAACTAACATCATCATAATCATCGTCATCATCATCATCATCATCATCGTCATCATTTCATAGGTCATCAACATCGTGATCACCATCTTCATCGTCATCATCATCATTGTCATCTTCATCGTCATCATCTTCATCGTCGTCATCGTCATCGTCAAACATTGGCATGGTTAGACTAGACGCATGCATTGACAGTGTGGGAGGGTTTCTAGACTCAAAGATCATCATCATCATCATCGTGATCATAGCTAACATCATCATAATCATCGTCAAACATGACTGACACTAACAATTCGAGTAGCAAAAACCATACCTATAGATTAATTAATGTGCTACGTGGGGCCAACGTGGAATTTTGTATATACGTTCTGACTTGGTCTGAAATTTGGCATGGTTAGACTAGACGCATGCATTGACGGTGTGGGAGGGTTTCCAGACTCAAACATCATCATCATCATTGTCATCGTGATCATAACTAACATAATCATAATCATCGTCATCATCATCTTCATCATTTCATATGACATCAACATCGTGGTACCACCTTCACCATCATCTTCATTGTCGTCATAACTAACATCATCATAATCATCATCATCATCATCGCCGTCTTCATTGTCAAATATTGGCATGGTTAGACTAGACGCATGCATTGACGATGTGGGAGGGTTTCCAGACTCAATCATCATCATCATCGTCATTGTCGTCATGATCATAACTAACATCATCATAATCATCGTCATCATCACTGTCATCTTCATCGTCAAACGTAACTGACACTAACAATTCGAGCAACACAAACCATACATATAGATTAATTAATGTGCTACATGGGGCCAACGTTGAAATTTTTCATATATGTGCTGGCTTGGTCTGAAATTTGGCATGGTTAGACTAGACGCATGCATTGACGGCGTGGGAGGGTTTCCAGACTCAAACATCATCATCATCATCGTCATGATCATAACTAACATCATCATAATCATCGTCGTCATCATCATCGTCATCATCTTCATCATTTCATATGACATTAACATCGTGATCACCATCTTCATCATCATAGTCCTCGTCATAACTAACATCATCATAATCAGATTCATCACCATCGTCATCATCATCATCATCATAATCATAATCGTCATCATCGTCATCTTCATCATCATCTTCATCATCACCATCATCGTCATCACCATCTTCATCTTCATCATCATCATTGTCGTCATCATCATCATCATCGTCATCTTCATCGTCAAACATGATTGAAACTTGAGGTTCCTATAAACTATTGTTGCTTCAACTTTTTATTGAGCAACGATAGTTTAATGGAGCATGCACGTTTTTTTTGTTCAAGGCAAATTTAGATGTGTCTTATCGTACGTTTAGACGATGTTAGTTCCACATTATAAACATCCCTTTTAGGACACTCATTCTACGTTAGGTCCAAGTTAGACATGGCTTATAGGGGATGTTTAGCTAACATTAATTCCACGATGGCAACATCGCTTAAGGATATGCATTCCATGTTAGGTCCAAGTTAGACATGGCCTATTGAATGTTCATCCAATGCTAGTTTCATGTTAGACACGTCGCTTTTTGGACAATCTTTCCACGTTATGTCCAAGTTGCAATCTTGTGTTTTTGGACGTTCATTCCACATTAAGGGACTTCACTTTTTAGACGTTCCACTAAAAGTACCTAATGGTGCTTTTGGACATGAATAAATGCATAACCAAACGTGTCTTTGACTTTGTCAAAGACATAAATCCATGGAATTTTCACTAACTTTACAACGATGTCAATCTGACGAAAACTGATTGAATGAGGCATATAAATCCAGTAGTGAGGGATGAGGAAATCTCATAAATAAGGGCTTCTTAGGAGGAATCAACATAAAAAATCAACGAATTAGGACCAATTGTTCCAACATAACCACATTATGAGTGCTTATGTCCCTCATATCTTCTATGAATGTCTTATTTGTGCAATATTAGACATGGTTGAGATAGTTGGAGGGTGGCTTCAAGGTGTTATACCCAAAGAACAACTTTTCCAACCATTCAATTTAGAGAATTTTGTTGTTTCTTATATATTTTGTGCTTTTTCCAAGACACAGGCTCCTTTCCTTCCTTAAGGAAATGTGTGTATGCCCTCAAAACCATGTTTTTTCAATGGATTTTGGGATAGATTGAGTTGGCAACTTGTATTGAGGAGGGACCATCAATTATGGACTCTTATATATGATTTAAGGCCTATAATAGCTATTAATGACTCTTCATATGAAATTAGGGACATTTAGAGGTCAATTAGGGAAATATGGATGCCATTAGGGGTTCTCTGATTCAAATAGCTTCACCCAGATGCCATTAGGATCATTAGGGTTCCATTAGGGTCTCTAAAGTGCCAATTAGTGTTATAACAACTAGTCGTTCTCTAACTCTTCATATCTTCTTCATATTCCTTGCAATTATCTATTTGTAGCTCTTCTTTAGTATCTCCATGCCATTTCTTCAAATTAGAACAACATTTTCATCTTCTCTGATATTTTTTCTCACTTAGTTTTCTACTCAAGTTTGAATTAGATTGTGATACCAAGTGGTATAGTGAGGGGAACAATGATCTTGATTCTCCAACAAATCTAGAAATTTAATATAGTAGCTTGCTACACATAAAGATTAAAACAAAAATACAACCTACATCTTGAATTCTTAATAACTTACCTTACCCATAAAAGACAAAATATATCACATAATCACAAGAGAATATATTTATTCATTCTCATTAATTAAAGTATGAATACACTATAGAATCACAATCTTAACTCAACACTTTATTATGGTTCAATAGAAGACTCTCTACAATGTTAAACTTAAACTTTAGTCTCTAAATATTTGAATAGTGTATGGACAAATAAATAATTAAATAAACATAAATATAAAATAAACAAATAAAACAATACATACAAAAATAATAAAAAATAACATATAAAAAAATAAATAAACAATAAAACAAAACATATAAAAATACACATTTACACTCATTTTTCTCTTACCTCCAGCTGAGTCCCCTCCCGCGTATTAAAAAAGCACTCTATTTTTCACTTAACTCCCAAGTTCCCTTGCAGAGTCGGTTCCTTCATGGGTTGATACTCCGCGATTTCACTTGTTTTCTCTGTCAGTTCCTTCGGGTTGATACTCTGTGATTTCACTTGTTTTCTCTGCCAGTTCCTTCACGGGTCGATACTCTGCGATTTGAATTGTTTTCTCTGTCGGTTCCTTCACGGGTTGATTCTCTACGATTTCACTTGGTTGCCGGTTCCTTCACGAGTTGATGCTCTGCGATTTCACTTATTTGCTCTACTGGTTCCTTCATGGGTTGATACTCTTTGATTTTACTTGTTTGCTCTATCGGTTTCTTCAACGTTATTCCTTCACGGAGTTGATTGAGCGGAGTTGACTGCAACCTTCTCTACACGGGTTTGTGATTGACCCACCGTGACTGGTTTCAGGACTTCATTGTGACTGGTGCTAAATTGACTACAAATATGTCTTCGGTAAGTATAAATTTCTATCCTCTTTTTCCACTACTTCATTGTGACTGGTGCTAAATTGACTACAAATATGTCTTCGGTAAGTACAAATTTCTATCCTCTTTTTCCACTCTATTGATACGATCCTGCCACGTTCATCCCTCTTAAATACTCAGGGCTTTCTACATTTTACATTTTAGGTCATAAAAAAAATACAGATACCGACTACCATTGACTGATGGAAACCTTGACAAAAACCCGTTGCTACTGACTTTTGATGGGTGGGTTTCTCCATTAGTCATGGTAGTTGTCCCTATTGTGTATTTGGATATTCAATAAAGTTTGCTTGCATGAATTATTTTATAAGCTTTCACTGAAGTCTTGAAATTAAAAGAGTTTTATAATATTTTCAAGTATTTCTATTTACAATTGGTTGGTGCTTGTATTCACTGGGAACGAAGTCAAAATGCTTTAACACACAAGGTATGGGAAAAGAAAAGAGCAAAAAATATTTGCTGCTGAATAGGGAGGTTGACCTACTACTATTGAACAACTCATGCAAAAAGAAATTCAATAGGGCAATGATAACAAAGAATCTTGTTAAATACTCACTTTAGCACTGAGCTACAACACTAAATGGGGGAGTCAATGAAAGAATCCCCATAAACAAAACATGAATCTATAAGAAACATGTAGTAATACCAACCCACAATTAATCACTTGATTACAATGGAGTTTGTGTAACTCACATCCCAATCGTCTCAACAAGAAGGAACCTCTGGTAGTTATGAAATGACAAATTTAATTACTATTTGCCCTAGCTCCTAGGAGATAGAATCTACTGTAAAATATTAAGGTAAATTGCCCCTTTGAAGCTTCCAGATTGCAGCCCTGCCATCTCAACCTGAATTGGAAAGACAAAAAAGTAAAGAGATGTAATATCTCCTTTAGAATGACTGGAAAAATTTGCTAAGTATCCTCCTAATTTGTTCGCTTGCTTGGATTTATACTTATGCTGAAATCCACTAGTTCATTCACAGTTTGCATTTTCAAGGCTATTTCTTGGATTGTCTAGAATATCACTAACTATGTTGTTTGTGTTTCGAGGTGAGTGACCATGTTTACTTCAAAATTCAAGTCTAGAATTCATATATCATATTCTGCTTGGAATATTGCTTAGATCAAGGGTGAATACTTTATAATTTTCCCATTGCACAATTACAACAATGATGACAATTTAGAAGATTACATTTATCATTGACTTCTAAGACCCCAAACATACCAACAACAAAGATACTAATTGCAACAGTATAGTTGATTTCAATAATTACAATAACATAAAACACAATAGTGAATAGTATGAATCTTTGATCGGTTGTAACTCACTTGTCTTAATGCCTGAGGGTTGATACTAACTGTTGGACATAGTTGGCAGCCCCCAATGGCAGTCTCAGGTGGTAAGAAACTCTATATATGAGATGCAATACACAAGAAATGCCAAACACCAGAAAGGGTTTCAATAGCCTCAATGTTTGACACTGGATTTGATCTAGACTATGGAATTACCAGACTGTTACATAAAAAACTGCTTTAATTAGTTAATCACATCTCTTTGGCCATGCATTTCTTCTTCTGTTTCATCATTTTTTTCTAGCACTTTGTTATTGGCTCTTCTTAGTCTTTTGTGCACAACAAACTGTTTGTACTCTAACGCTGGAACTGAACCAACACTACTATGGACGTTCGGTGGCAAATGCTTCATATATACATGTTAGGATTCATCTTCTGGCCTATTTGTCTCGGGCTCATTTCCTCTTGGCACATTTTTCCCTACTTGTTTATAGTCCTTGTCGTGACTGACCTCTGACATTTAATGTCCTTATCTTTCTCCTAGCCTTCCTCTACCTCTGTTTTAACCGTTGATTCTGTCTTTTCTCTGTTTTTGCTCCTTACAACTTTGGAAAATGTGGACCTGGTTGTCTATCACCTTGCAAAGCTTATTGTGACTTTCTTTGAACCAAGACCATTTGTAGATTGAGTGAGAACTAGATAATATTTATGTTGTTCTGATTTTTGAATATGAATAGATAATGTGAAAATTCCCTATTAGTATTTTGTTATGGCTTTGAATGGGCATTGGGCAATGAGATGAATACACATTTCGTTGTGAGGAGTATGATGAACTTATTCTATATTGAAATGGAAGCATTAGAATGTATTACTTTGAAATGTTTGATTTTTGGTTTTAGTATTTACCTTTTAACCCATAATTTTGTGTTTCATTTTCTTGCATGAGATATTATAGTCTCACTCTAAGGCAATAATGTCATTGTGGTCATATATTTAACCTCAAATGTTACTCTATCATACAAGTTCTATTATCACCATTGAGAGCTTAGTTTGATGCGCTTGAGCTTACATAAGATAAATGTCTTTACTCCTGCTTTTCCATTGTACACTGAATAGGTGAAATTTGAAAATATGTTCCTTGTGCAGGTTGCACTAGATAGGAAAATTAGTGCACCCTTCCTGCTTAACGAGCATTTATAAGCTTACAAACTTCACTTTCTCACACTTAGTTGTTGTCATGCAATATTCGCCACAATTTTGACCTTTGGTGCCATCCCACATTTTATATATATGATTAGATGAGATAAGTATAATAATGTTGGATAAATGATGACAAAAGTATGTCAATAGGACTAGAAGAGTACATAAGAGATAAAGTACAAGGTGGGAGTGCAAAAGCATATCCTAGATCAAAAGCAATGAATCTGTTATAGCTCTAACCCGTGCTACTAATTTGGTTGTATAAACAACACAAGGGATGAGTATAGGTATAGATGCAAGTTTGGAGAGAGGAATTTGATGCTATCAGCTAATGTCTTTTTTCTTTCTATCTTGGTTGAAGGAGATGATACTCAGATTTAATGGGGGGATGGAATTTCCTAATGCTCTTGGGACACCAAACATTTAAAACAACTTTTATTGGCTTAATGGTGTTATGCGGTTCCTTCTCGACTAAATGATATATTACTCAGATTGTGGTCATAAGATGTAGCTAACAGTTTTTGGCAACAAAATTCTCAAAGAACTTTCCAATATACAAGGATTTGACTGATTGATGATGTTAGTAAACTTACCTCAGCTTGAGAGTTCTGAAACATAATTTAGTAATGAATGTTGAGGTACAGTAATGGAGGGTTGGTCAAAATGCCTTCATTTTTAAATGCTTTATATTCTACAAAAGCCAATTAGCTTCATTCCACCTACTGGATTTTATGTTCAAAACCTCTATATTTTTCTTTGCTCCAATGTACAACTGTAAGATATATGAATGTTATCATCATTCCTTGACTACACCAATTTAATAATAGATCCTATTGAATGAGTACCCAAAAACCTTGAAAACATTTCTACCTGGAATCCATTAGATATTGGGAATTTGTCCACTTGTAGTTTATGGATGGCCCTCTTGAGTTCATTTATAGTAAACGCTACTATTAGTGTGTTAATATTTTCCTCATTCATCCTTGAAATCAAGATGTATGGTATAGTTTCTGAATTGGAAAATTTGAAAATTTAGGAAATGGGGAATGGCTTTAATATGCATGTACTACATTTTGGTATTGGTTATCAACAAAAACATATGCAAAACAATAGCAAGGAAAGGAGGCATTGAATAATTACAGTTTAGGGTTTTAAATCATTTTATTGTTTTTAATTCTTATTTGAGATTGAGAATGGAGTGACCTAGTTATAGAGAGAAATCACCTAAACTAGATTGTTATTTTGGGTACTGTGAGGCTTCCTCTGACAATTTGACCACATAGACAGGCCTTTGGTATATTTACTTGACTTGGCATTTATATGAGAGTCGAAACCAAGTTGTTATTGTGGTCTTGCATATCTTTGTTCTTTTCGTGATATAGGGAATGATGAAGTACATATGTGTTGTTACTAAATGTTACTGTTATATATTTCTGCATGCAATCACACTATAGTGAACACTGAAAACAACCTATGGTGATGTATTGAATTTGATAATATTGTGAGACGTGATCAATCATTGTGAGGTCATGTTTGTCACATGGTACCTAGCTAGATAAGAAGGTGCACCTGCAATGTCTATTTATAATTTTATTCCTCTAAGATAGGATGTAGGGTATTAATCATCCAACATTGTTACTTGTGTTTGCTGCATGTTAAGTTAATGGGAAAGCCAATTGAGTAGGGACTAGGGAGCTATGGTACACGCATAAACACTATTGTTTGCCATTTGGCTAAGGAGATACTCAACATGAAGGTATAGTCTTGTGTACCATGCTATACAATGGGATGTGTCGGGTGACATTAAGTTCTCTAAATCATTGACAGGGGTTAATTAATACACCATTCATGAGGTATTGGGATTCTATTTGTCTTGTGAATGTAGGGCAAATGTGGCATGCCACATTATTTGAAATCTTGTTGTTGTGTGACATATCACATGGTGTATCATTTAAAGCACACAACATGGGAGGGATATTGGGTGGTGAGTCTTTAGAAGATCAATAAAGACAAATTAGAATAAGGATTTGTATCAAAGGTGTATTGCATGTTGAAATGACATTAAGTTGCAACAAAGGACTCTTTCAAGGTTGTATGTGTCACAAGAGTTAAAGTTTTGCATCTTGCCAGCATATTTATCATAGTGCAATCCTTGGCATCTTGCCTTGGCTTATCATCTGAGGTTCTTTATGGAGATGGATTTAATAAGATTGTATTAGGTTTTGGCAACCCTTGTTTATCCTTTGTAGGATTAGTACCAACCTTTCTTGCCATGCACATGTGGGAGATTAATTGATGGTGTGGTTTTTTGTTAAAGTCGCTATTGGTTAATTGAAGAAGGGTTAACATAATTATGATAGATTTTTTGCAGGGAAGCAAACAAAGATAGGTTTCCATGTCTCTTTGTAGGAAAGAAAATACATTTATACTATTCATAGTTGGCAACCTCAACAACTCAAGTTACAAAATCTTAATCAGTCTCATTCTTTCTTTTTCAAACTGGGTTGTGGCCAAGTACTAACACCATGGACGAGTTATTAACTCTTTGGGCCTTGCTCGTTTCGAGAGTTTACATGGGCATGCCATCTCTTTCTGTTCGGGGTGATTCCTCTGTAATTATAAATTGGACAAATTCAAAGGCATCTCTCTCAGCGTTGAATTTGGATTACTGGTGCGATAGAATCACATAAATCAAACAAGCTGGACAAATTCAAAGGCATCTCTCTCAGCGTTGAATTTGGATCATTGGTGCGACAGAATCACATAAATCAAACAAGTTTTTCTTTTCCTTGACTTTAGGCATGTCTACAGGGAGCACAATATGAGTGCAGATTGTTTATCCAAGGAAGCACTGAATATGAAAGTTGGTCTCCTTTCATTTTCAGAAATTTTAGAAGGAGAAATCATTGAGGAAGGCATGATACAACTCTTTTAAGAGCTTTTTGATTTATGTGGCATACTCTTTTTTGGTTCTTTTGAGTATGGGATACATTAGCCTCTTTCTTGTTTTAGCTGAGGATATCGATTTTGTTTTGATCCCCTAAGGGTGTGTTTTCTCCACCCTCGATGCCTCCTTGGATAACCTATTTGGGCTCCTTATGTTCTCCTTGTGGTATTGCTACTTCAGTCATCTTGAGATTGTGGGTTCTGTCCCTTCCCTTGGGAAAGTTTTTGATACTTATCTCCACTCGCGTCTGGAATGACTTATTGTCAAGACTATGCACAAGTTACCTTTGATTCACTATTGAATATCCAAAAGTGTTGTATGTTGAATGTGGAGCTAGTTAGTGTATGGATTTTTTGTAAAGTTGTGTGGACAGTTTGAGCACACAATGTCATAAGGATGTTGGTTTGTTTTAGTGTCTATAGGAATTGTTGTGGTTGTCCATGTAACAATCCATGGTAAGTATACTATTTTGGCAATGTTTGTTGTTGTTGAATGATGGATGACAAATTATGAAATGTTTTTGGTAAGAACTTGGTTGATGGTCTTTTTTTACTAAATATATTGTTTATTTATCCATCTTGGCTTGTGCATCTTTTTCTTGTTTAAAATTGGTATTGGTTGGAGGCTTTTTTAACATGATGGTATTTTGCTCTTATTTTTCAAGTTTTTTTCAGCCATGGTGTAGGTAGAACCAAACAGGTATTTGTTAGATATGTTTTCCTCGAGCAAGGGGAGTTTAGGAAGGCTAGAGGAAAGTGAGACATCCAGTAGGTCTATAAAGGCTAGATCAACTAGATGTCAGAAGATCAAAAGAAAATTCAATAAACACATAGAATTTTTTCTCGCAGAAGGGGGGTCATGTTCCTATGATGATGAGACAGTAGGCGACATCGAGGTGACCTTAAGGTACAAACATGTAATGAAACAATGGGTACCTAGAGATCTTCCTCAACTCAACACAGATTTGTGTGAATGAGATGATATATAGAATTGCACCATCGTCATTACATAGATTATGGTTGTTTTGTATGGATGACATAAAGGTCGGTTACGACAGATATACATAATTGATGGAGTATGTTTGACCCTCTTACAATTACAAAGATTGGATGTGTCTGGTCCAATATATATGAAGTATGCGTAGATATGGGTTGTTAGTAAATTATTTACAACTGAAAGACAAAAATAAAAATAAAGGAGCAATGTTGTACATTGACGAAAGGCCAAAGACAACTTGGAATATCGCGGGGTTTATAAACAGTACACAACCAAGGTCTACACTCAAGCAACCCAACTGCATATTTGAGGGATGTGAAGGAAACTGTGTATTTGTATGTGCCATTAAATCAATAGCTGCAGGGGAAGAGCTGCTTATTAACTACAATTTGGATCGAGTAGATACAAACACGTTTACTATAAATGTGGTACATCCAACAATTTACCCAATCTTTTATTAATTATTTTAACTTTTTTAGAATCTTTTGTTGGTAGATTGTTATAATTTTGATTAAATTTTCTATATTTACTTTGCAGGGTAGTGATCGGGGGTGCATCACCTCAACAGTTGGTTAGAGGAGTACACCATCCTTGATGCAACATGTATACATCTTTGTAATAGTACAAGTATAATTTGAAAAATGAGTTTTTTTTTTGTGTTTTTTCGTGAGTATATTTGTATGGTTTATAAAATGTTATTTATATTTACTTTGCATGGTAGTGATCAGGGCATCTCCTAGCAGCTGGTCAGACGAAAACAGTCTCGAGGCAAGAGGTAAACATCATTGTAACTGTACAATTTAAGTACGTCAAAATGTTATGTTATTGTATTGTTTTAGTGAGTATTTTGGTTTCGTTAGGTAATTTTTTCTATGTTTTTTTATGTAGGGTTCTATGAGAGGCACCTCTCTCATAGTAGATATTAACAGAATTGTCTCGAGGAAGCATATATACATTGATGCCATTGTACAAATTTAATATGTACAGACAATTATGTTGTTATATTTTTTCAAGAGTATATTCGTTTGGTTTATATAATCTTATTTATATTTGATGTAGAGTGTTGATCAGGGAATCCACCCGGCAGTTGATCAGACGACAATAGCCTCGGGGCAACAGGTAAACCTGATTGTAATTCTACAATTTAAATACTTCAAAATCGTACACATATAAAATGTAGCATAATGTTTTTTGTTATGTATTTTTCGTTTATATATTGCTTTCATTATGATAATGTTGTCTACTTTTTTGCAGGTGGATGATCAAGAAAAGTTTCCAGCTGTGGATCAGACCACATCATCATTTAGGAATCAGGTAAACCTAAATGTAATTCTAGAAATCTATCATGATAGATATGTTTTGTTATATAATTTTTTCTCAGACTATTACTTTAACAAATAAGTATTGTTTTATATATTTTTGTTGCAAACCAATGATTCGGTGTATGAAACAACATCACAACAATCCATAGATTTTGATGTGAATGAGTTGTTAAACGATTCTGACATTGGTTATTCTCTAGACCTGATTAAGGTGATAAAGAAGACGTTGAAAAAAATTAATACGGATATCCTTCGCCTGCTATTCATTATTCCGTAGATAGACGAGATTAAAGCCAAGGTTGAAGTGTTGCTAAAGAGATCTCATGCCTTGAAAGTAAGTTGCAAAATATTGAATCATAATATCAATTCATTTAGAACTTTATACTTTTTACTTTTATATGATAGTGAACTTATAATTAAATGATTTGTATTTACATGATTTTTTGCGACCACACACCAGTGGTCAAGGTGGTGTTGGGCCCAGTGATGCTCGTGGAGATCAGTTGTCACATGAGCAAACGACTGCACATACACCACGTACTGGACCATTGTTGTCAACTAAACAATGGACAACACGTTCCGCAACACCCCCAAGGCTATTGTCGCTGTTGATCGACGCACACCAGATCGTGTAGAAGAAGGGGTGGATGCAGAGCCTGCTAGTAATGCTGATGCTGAAGCAACATTTCCTGGATCTTCCCGTGTCACTAGCATGGGTTCAATAGAGACAACATTTTTTGTGGACTGGGAACTCGTTTCAATAAAGATAGAGAAGATCCCAGGTAATTATACATTGTTCAAGTTAGTTTTTATAATTTGATAATAATATATCGATAAAACTTTTTTTTTAAACTAATAATGGCATGATTGTTTTGCAGGAAATGATGTTTTTTATAAAATTCTAAATGATTTGACCGTGAGGATTTTCGGGCCCACCATCCGCACAAGATGGGACAGACAAACGAAAAATTTAAAGGATAAGCTGACTAATCGGTTGGTTGGTCTGTTCGATAACGATACCTTCGATACAACAAAGGTCCTAAAAAAAGCTAAACAACATATGAAGAGTGTCTGAGACCAATATAGGGTTCACCTAGAAATGAACCCTAGGTATGAATGCCCTCCGATGATTCCATGAAGGGAGTGGAAAACCCTAGTGGAAGATGAAAATGAGAGGGCTCTGAGAAAAATAAAAAAGAGACCACTAGGCACAAGGAGGTATGCAATACTTTCCACATTGTAATGCTAACCCTTATTATTATTAATTTTTATATCGAATTTGGAACATCTAACATAATTCAACACTTGTTTAGGCTGTCAGACACATCAAATGCCACAAATGCAAGACTGAAAAAAATTGGTCAGCACAAACTTGGGTGTGGTGGTTATTCGAATTTGGTGGCACTAATTGTAAGTGTCAAAAACTCGATAATGCATCCAAATAATAAATTGCAAATTATTTTATTAGTTTTAATGCGACGCAAAATGTAAAATTAATGACGTTATGCAAATATGCAGGCCATCCGATTTGGAGAATTGTCCACTCAGGAAGACTTGAAACTTGGATTCCAACACGGCTTTGAAGCTGTTGTTGAACGTCGAAAAATCTTGTCTGAAAAAACACGATATTCTGGTGATCCATCTGGTGCATAAGTATATAGAATCTATATAGTTTAATGAAAATTTATTAGTTGTCATGCAATCTATTCGTTATAAACAATTAACATAAAATATTTATTTTGTTTTGAGCAAGAAAGCAATGATCCCCTTAATGTCGATGATGGACAACAACCAATCGAAGATCGTGCTTCGATTCTTGGTAATGTATTTATTCGTATGCTACATTTTTATATAAAGAATTGCAGATGGTGAACATTAATTGTACTTATCCATATTTCCACTGCAGAGCATATAAAGGGTCACACTGTACTAGTTGACCCTAGACAAAAAAATGAAGAATATGATGTGGCCACACTAGGTACAAAACACCTTTGTAATGTCTTTTTAAATGAAATACTTGTAATTATAAAAACAAAATAAATTAATGCAACATTTTTCACATTGTTGCAGCAATTATGAACCCCTTGTCGCAAGATCCACGTGGCGAGCAGTCTACTAGGGAGACATCAAAACAAGTTGATGAAGTACCATGAATCGAATGACAAATTCCAGAAGATGAGATTCTTGTTCATTTTGTAAAGAGAAGAAAACTTCAAAGTGTGAAAAAATATTGAGTAATTATTTTTTATAATATGTCATGCATGGTTTTTTTGGTTATTGAATGAATGAATGGTTTATTGAATGAATGAATGAATGGTTTAATGAATGAATGTATTGATTTTTTTTCAAGTACATGCATTGTTTTTGGGGAATTAAAAGAGATGTGAGGGGGGAGATGGGCCATAAGAGCTTCAACCTTCACGTGGTTGGCCCTGTTTAGTAGAGAATATTAAAGTATTCTTGAAACAGAGAGTAGCTCAATGAATGGTAAGGAATTATCCATTTTTTGAAGCATTATTGTCATAGGCGCACGTATTCCATGACTTATAATATTTCTTCTGGATTATATAATTGTAGTGTTAAAATTTTGCTATTACTATT
>LPNX011008797.1:54404-76951 GCA_001517045.1 Pseudotsuga menziesii | reverse complement strand
TCACTCATCCCTTGGAACTTGTTTCAGAAGAAAAATTGGCATTTTGATGTGATTGATGGTCTAATATACTTTGTTTTGATGTTCTCCATGTTTTCTCAGGTGAACTCTTATTACCAATTATTTTACTTGAATATTATTGTAATTTACATTGTTAAATTAAAACTATTCATCAAACGTAAAATGTTCATTATTAATGTTGTTTTTATTTATTGAGACAAACTACTAAGACTGAATTTTTTAGCTTCATTTTGTTAATTTCATAAACAAAGAAATCTTTATTTGAGGGGTCCTAACATGAAATTATTGTAACATGAAAATATTTATAGCATGTTGAAAGATGTTTTGAAAGGTAAAGCAAAAGTAGACCATTGTCAAGCTCCACAAATCAAGAAAAGTTGTACAAAAAAATTACAAGTATCGACAACATATGCGTATAATTTCATAGACACAGGTATTCCATGACTTATAATATTTCTTCTGGATTATATAATTGTAGTGTTAAAATTTTACTATTACTATTTCACTCATCCCTTGGAACTTGTTTCAGAAGAAAAATTGGCATTTTGATGTGATTGATGGTCTAATATACTTTGTTTTGATGTTCTCCATGTTTTCTCAGGTGAACTCTTATTACCAATTATTTTACTTGAATATTATTGTAATTTACATTGTTAAATTAAAACTGTTCATCAAACGTAAAATGTTCATTATTAATGTTGTTTTTATTTATTGAGACAAACTTCTAAGACTGAATTTTTTAGCTTCATTTTGTTAATTTCATAAACAAAGAAATCTTTATTTGAGGGGTCCTAACATGAAATTATTGTAACATGAAAATATTTATAGCATGTTGAAAGATGTTTTGAAAGGTAAAGCAAAAGTAGACATTGTCAAGCTCCACAAATCAAGAAAAGCTGTACAAAAAAATTACAAGTATCGGCAACATATGCGTATAATTTAATAGACACAGGTACGAGCAATGATGCATTATCATGACATACTTTTAAATTGTAGTTGCTTTAAAACATTTTTATTTATAGCTGCAAGTTTGCATCTTTTCATATTTCGTTTTTATTGCAATACATGCAGTTAGAAACATAAGATATTTTACTCGCACATTGTTGCTTTGAAAGAAAAACTGCACCATACTAAAGAAAACAGGTGAAAAAATGAAATACATTCATAAGGAAAATAAAGGAGAAAAATTGACTATAGAGGCTTCTAAGATGTTAAAAATGTTCCTTGGATATAGGGACTGTTGTATATTCTATTGTATGAATGTGATGTATATTCTAGTGTATGAATGTTCAGTTTCCTTCTCGTAGCCAATACTTGACTAGGAATATGAGCACAATATATTGATAGAGAGCCAACAAAAGATGCAACTTTCTTCACTTATAGTGTTGCTCTTTATTGACTTCTGTTTGTCCTTAGTTATCTCGCAATTTTAAATAAAGAAATTCTTATTTAATAAAGTGCAACTTTCTCATCCCAACTACATATGTTGTATATGTTACCAACTATTTTGTACCATAGTTGAACCTCTTATCGAGCCGCCATTTGATGAACATGGTCAATGTTCATGTCCAGCGCAGCAGAAGTTCAGAATGTTTTTCCTAGCCATTTTTATTTTTATGTTGAAATGACCATGCCCCATGGGGTTTTTGTAATAAAGTGTGCTAGTAGGGGTTTTGAGTGGCTCGGTCCCCTAAGACGTAGATTTCAACTAAGGTATTCCAGAGAGTTTTTTTTCTTGTCGATTATGCTTTGCCTATAGCTGAGTATAATCGATGAGTTTTTCTCCCGCTTCCTCCAAAGCCGGAATGCCCGATTTTAAAATTTGGGCCTTGGGGGGTTATTAGAGTCCAACTAGTAAATATGAACCTACTAGACACTATTGGTATGTTCTATGGTCATTTCCTAAGCCCCCGGATGCTTTAAAAAATTGTCAATTTTATTTTCACCGGTGGCATTGAGTTTTTTTATTTTTATTTTTTGACTATAGAGAATTAATTAAAATTTTCAATTAATTAAATCATTTTGAGCATGGTTTAATTGAAAATTTTCAATTTGTAATAATTAAGTGGTTTGGGAGGTGTTTTTGGAAAATAAACACTTATTTTCTAAATCAAAACATTCATTTAATACCTAGACGCACTTATCATAAGTTTCAGACTATTATTTGGCCTTGAAATTAATATTTTTTCAAAAACCCCAAAAAATGAGAAATATTAATTAAAATAATAAAAAATAATAAATTGGAGAAAATCAAAATATCTTCAAAAAAGACCAAATTGAATAAAATAAAGGGTTAATTAGCTCGGCAAAAAACATCCAGGATGATTCCAATCAAGTCTGGGCTGATTTGAGTTAGTATTGGAGAGCTACAGTGAACTTCACCTTGGGATTTGTGCCCCTCTCCATGCATGGGCGTTTTTTCTTTTTGGCACGTTTTTATTGGATTGATGATAAAACCAAGAAGGGATGAGGCCGCCTCACCCTTCTTCATTACTTTAACACTCAGTTACAACTCAGTTCAACTCCAAATCATCATGCCGAGCTTAGTCAGTCAAGAGATTCACTCCGGTGTTAATCTTAGTCCGGATTTAGGGTTTTAAGCCCTATCTTTCTTTTCATTTTGTATAAATAAGAGTCTCTTCTTCCCATTTGCATATGGAGAAATTCGAAATGAACTCTGCCAAGATTGTAGCCGAGATTTTATAACGGAATAAAGTGACTTTGTAGGTTTATGTGTGGGTTATTTGCATGTGGTTTTCACCTTGCGAGATGATATTGTTTCTCAACCTTTCTCTGTATTTTAATGAATGTTTGATCAATGTTAGCTCATGAAGGCTATTAATCCAGCACGGTAGGGTAGTCATTTAAAGTTTTAATTTGATTATCTATGCAATTTTCATTATATATTTGAAGTGGGCAAGAAGTAGTCAGTTATACCAGTGCCTTTCATTATCTATTTTGATTATTACATCCTAGCATTTGATCACTTTATTTGTATTGAGTTGTGTTGGTTTTAGGAATCGCCAGGAGAGGAGGGGTTGAAGTTCAACCGGTTTCTCATCAAGTTTTTTTTTTAACTTCATACTTTCACCATGCAGATTCTTCAAAGCATTTAAATCCAGCATCAAAAAACATACGGCTAAAAGGGGCTCTTCCTTACCTCTATTAATCAAACTTTAAAAACCTTTTCCTTTGGCTGTAAGATCCCCGCATCCTTCTTTTTCTTCTCTTTCTTTTCTCTCTTATCCATCTCTTCTTTCCTTTTTTTTGGTTTGCTTCTTTTGCCTTCACTTTTTTGTCTTTTTACTCCTCTTTTTACATCTTTGTTTTATTGGTTTCTACCCTGTTTTTCCTTCTTATTTTGCTCTCTTTTTCTCCACTCTTCGTTTTCCTCTTTCTTCTTTTATTTGTAACCATACATTCCTTTTGTTGGCTGTCCTATTTATCAAAATTTTGCAGCCAACTTTCCTCTTAGTTGGCTGCCCTCTTTCACACCTATTTTCAGTCATTTTGGGCACTTTTCCAGCATATTTTTTGTCATTTTTCAATCATTTTTTCCTCTTTGATTTGCAGCCATCTTTCGTCCTACTTGGCTGCCCTGTTTTTGTTTTTTGTTGCAGCCATCTAACATTTTTGTTAGATGCCTCGTTTTTCCATCTTTTCAGCTTTTCATTTTACTCTTTTCTTTGCATGTTTTTTTCCTAGTTTTGCTTCAAAAAACACTAAGTTTTTGCATTAAAAAAAAAGTTAATTTTGCACTTAGATTAGTTTCTTTTTGTCTAACAATAATGGGTGCTTGAGTATTTGTTTGTTTTGTGTAGATATCGAAGAGGAAAAGCGAACCAGGAAGGACTCGAAGATTATAGAAATTGCAAAAACCCAAGAAGAAAAACATCAAGCATAGCTTGCATCCTTGTAAAAGCCTTTAAGGATTATCTATTTAGTTTTCTTGCTTGCTTTCTCTACAAGGGTTAAAATCCCTTTGATTGTAATCATTAATAAAGAGGACTAGTGGGGTTAAGCCTCCCACACTTTTTTCTACTTCCCCTATTTGAGGGAATGGTGTCTTGTCTTTTCATTGCTTAGTTTAGATTTCTTTTAGACTTAGTTTTATTTCATACTAATTGCTAGATTCAATTTTATTACATGCATGTCATTTACTTCATCATGTTTCTTGCTCTTTGATTAATTATCTTAAAAAGAACCCAAAGACTCTTGAACCTGTCATAAGACAAGTCAAGAGCACTCTTTATCGGAGAGCACTTGCATTGCATTCGTATCATAGATTAGATAAGACTCTTGAATCTCACCATAAGGTGGATCAAGAGCACTCTCTGTTGGAGAGCTTGGTTTGTTAATAAAATTTGCAACTCATCATCCCCTAAAATTGGAATTTACCATTTTACAGTGTGTATACTCTACCTGTTCGGGATACCCAAAAGCACTGTAGCTATTTTATTCACATATTTAATTCCAATTTCACACTTAATAAAATTTACCACCTCGCATTGAGCGCAATATTGTAAGTGGAGAAATATTCAATGTGGACACTGGGTAGCTCTCCTTGTTTTGCAGTAGTTGGAAAGTTATCGAACGCCTGACTGCAAACCGGATTGTCCAACATGTCTTCGAACAAGGCCATTTAGAATATTTTCGGTAATTCTCCTCGCCTAATTAACAAGATCATTCATAAAATGTACACTAAAAATTTGACCAAGTACATTTGCAAAACAATCTCACAAACATCAGAGACTTAGATTTTCAACATCCTGACTCCATTTTAGGCACTGGTCTGTTTATTTTTGCATCATCTTGTTTGGACCATTTGTCCATTTGTTTAAGTTATTTTATGTGTGGATGCCTTAATATCTGTCTCATCATTTATCTCGTGTTTTTCCAGTAGCAACGTGGATTGCGTAATTGGTCTTTTTTCGTGTATACCAAAACTCCTAAACAATACTAATTCTCACCATTCATCTAAGAACACCTTAAAACAAAAAGCCTTCGACAACCTTTTTAGGGACTACCCCCCTTGGATTCGTTAGGAGTTAGCGTAAACGGAGGAACTGAGATCAGGTGACAACACCTGGCTCTTTGCTTGCCCCCAAGGCCACACCTTTCCCGCTTAGGGAAACAACAACCCAAAAGATTTCTGCTGACGGTGTGCATTCGATGGACAACAATGTAAATATAAGCATGTTGTCCTTGTGACCGACCAACTGCTAATATGTTGTGCAAGTATATCCATGTTCTCATTGTGACCAACCCCTTTTAGTTGTTGCATGTTATTAAATTGAGCACATAGATCTGTGGACAAACACACAACTCACAAAATAGATCACACAATTTACTCAGCAATTGAAGAATGAAACAGTGCAAAAATGGCTTGCAGCTATGAATGCTTTCATTAATCAAAAAGTAATCGGATAATAATTACAATGAAGTACAATGGCTTTAATAGCCACAAGCAATTCGAATCCACATGAGGAAATTCGAATTGATTAAACTCTACTTGACTGTAGATAACCAAGACCTTGTCTAAATCACTATCGAAGGACTCAATAGTTAACTAAACTTGTCTAAACCATAACCAAAGTTCTTGGAGTTCTAAAACACAACTCAAGTGTTACATTCAGTGTTGACTAACGCTAACTGACTGTGGTAGGTGAGAAATGCGCCCCTCCTGAGTTCAGTCAAGTAAACCTAGCGCTAATTGAATGTAGAGGACTAGAACTGAATGTAACTAAATCCTAACTTAGCTTAACCAGTCATCAACTGAACTGAACTGAACTTGGTTGGTTTCGGCACTCCCAATGGCTCCTAAATTGTAGGGATTGGTCTAGGAGGCTCCTAAACTGATGCAATCAACTGCAATCAGTGGCAGTGAGCCTCAATTAGTGTTCCCCACACTTTAGTAACTAAAACATGTGCTCCAATTAGGCCAAGTGGATCCAATGGTGTTAATGACTATAAATAGACTGGATGGACTCCCGATTTAGACATGACTTCCAATTTAGACATATGACCAAATTGGACAAGGGAGGATTAATAATCCTAACACCCCCCCTGAATGCTAACTTGGACAATCTGTGGGCCCTGGTAACTAAGACCATAGGTCACCCATTACATCAAGTAAAGTAAAGTAACTGCTCAAAAACAAGGGGTTGGGGAAAAACCACATGGGAAAAAACCCCTCCTCTAATTAAGCAGGTAGAATCAGGATCAATCTAGCTCTTCTATGCACAGGTATCCTGGGGCTTAGCATGTGAACCTCTCCATCATTATGTCTGGATGAATCTTCCTCTTTGGAAGAAGAATGATATGCTCAACTAAATTAGAAATATAGACAGCTGCCGAATGAACACTGGACCCATGTAGAGCAATTGAAGTCAACTGATAAGTGAGAAAAGGTTCTTGAGGATTCAGAACATGTGAGGAACACTCAAGAAACTGATATGTGGCAGCCATGAACAGCAAACTATGAGTGGTAAAAAAAAACCCAAGTGTTAGGAGTAAGTGTCTAGGCGGATGCAGAAAATCTTACTCTTTACTAGTTCTATGAGGAGATGAGCATGTGATCAATGGTAGAGAAGCACTGGGACTGTTGAGAGCGAATGCTTGAGCTCCATATTCTGATATAGCTTCTGAAATAGCTAATAAATCACATAATAAAATATCAGCAACCTCATATGAGGAAACTAACACCAAATCCCCATCAGCAGTTTTGAAGAGAAAGTACGGTACTTTATTTTTCACACCGTAATTGGTGAGAGCAACTACAAGTATGATTGAAAGCTTTTGGATTTTAAAATATGAACCAAATAATATCAGATCAGAAAGTAAATCAGATCTAAACAAGTTCAAAACATATCCAAAACTGTGAAATGGAATGAAATACCCAGCAGTAGTTTTGTAGGAGACTTGTAGTACTTGTTTCTTCACACGGTTGATGAGAACAACTACAAGCGGTATTGAAGGATTATGAATTTGATATATTAAATCAAGCAATATCAGATCAGATCTAAATAAGATCATATTAGATCCAATAAGGTTAATATCAGATTCAAATAAATGGTTAACCAAGATGGTGGATGCACAGCTTTCTTCTTTTTCAAAATTTTGAATTTTGGTGCATGCAATCCTGCAGGAATTTGCTGGAAAATCTAGATCATGGGGAGTAAATAGATCACTTTGGTAATCTGATATTTCTTCCAAAATATCCAAGGTATCACATATTTGCACACCAACAACAACATTAGAGGGAGAAAAATCAAATTTCTCTTCACTTTTGGAAGCAATTACTGGTAAATTTTGCACAGAATTTAAAGGAAAATCATCGGTGAATGTTTGCATGGAAGTGCAGCAGAATTTTTCTTCAATATCAGAGATTCGAATGTCTTCTTCTGTTTCAGCAATATGAAAAGATGAGATATCAAAGATCTCATGAACTTCCAGAGCATCAGGAGAAGGAGTCACTGCATGGAGACTGTCTTCAATTCGAATTGACTGTGTAGAATCTTCTGCTTCTTCTTCATCTTGAACAACTTCATCAGAGAGAGTGGAGGCCGAGATTTTTGGATCAAGGATGCTTATGGTGCTGGATGTGCTCTCCAAAGTGCTATTATGATCCTCATCAATCATTCCAAAGGTTCTGTCCAATCTTGTCCAGAGTTCATGTGGATCTTTAATAGATCTACTGAGGTAGCGCAAGCTAGGAGAAAGAGCCAGTTTCATTATTTCAAAAGCTGCATCCTTTGTATTTAGCCAGTCATTTTCACTCTCAAAAGAATTTCTAACGAATCCATCAGACACTCAAAAGAGATGTTGTCTATTCAGAAATACAATCATCTTCACCTTCCATTCATAATAGTCTGAGGATTGGGTGAGAAGAGGAATTGATGAATTCATTTCGAAGTTGTACCTGCAAAAAAAAAAGGCATCGTAAGGTCGGACAACCTGCACTTTTGGAATTTTCTTCACACCCAGCTTAGTTAATCAAGCAAGCTTGATCAACAATTCCTTTGCTTGGCGTATTAAGTGGTAAATTCTCTACTTCTGGTGCAGTGCTAGAAGGAGCAATTTTGCTCAAAAAATGATCCAGTAGGAGATCTGAGGAGGAGAAGTGCCTTGTCCGTCGAGACTCTGATACCATATTAAATTGAGCACATAGATCTGTGGACAAACACACAACTCACAAAATAGATCACACAATTTACTCAGCAATTGAAGAATGAAACAGTGCAAAAATGGCTTGCAGCTGTGAATGTTTTCATTAATAAAAAAGTAATCGGATAATAACTACAATGAAGTACAATGGCTTTAATAGCCACAAGCAATTCGAATCCACATAAAGAAATTCGAATTGATTAGACTCTACTTGACTGTAGATAACCAAGACCTTGTCTAAATCACTATCAGAGGACTTAATAGTTAACTGACCTTGTCTAAACCATGACCAGAGTTTATCAGAGTTCTAAAACACAACTCAAGTGTTACATTCAATGTTGACTAAGGCTAACTGACTGTGGTAGGTGAGAAATGCGCCCCTCCTGAGTTCAGTCAAGTAAACCTAGCGCTAACTGAATGTAGAGGACTAGAATTGAATGTAACTGACTCCTAACTTAGCTTAACCAGTCATCAACTGAACTGCACTGACCTTGGTTGGTTTCGGCACTCCCAGTGACTCCTAAATTGTAGGGATTGGTCTAGGAGGCTCCTAAACTGATGCAATCAACTGCAATCAGTGGCAGTGAGCCTCAATTAGTGTTCCCCACACTTTAGTAACTGAAACATGTGCCCCAATTAGGCCAAGTGGATCCAATGGTGTTAATGACTATAAATACTCTGGATGGACTCCCGATTTAGACATATGACCAAATTGGACAAGGGAGGATTAATAATCCTAACACATGTGAGTTCCTCATTCAATGGACCTATTTGAGTAGAGACAATTAATGCTTTCAAGTCTGCTATCAAAAGCATAGGATGACATTGACATTACGGAGGCCTCTCTTAAAATAAGTTTGGTTCGGAGAAGCATATATGCAAATAGGTGCTTTTCTACAACAACAATGTGATTTCTAGTATACATAATCCAACCTTAGCATTCCACTATAAGACCTATTATATAGTTGCATATCCTATTGGTGGGATTTCAATTTGAGAATTTAACAGTGTTGGTATTTTTTGTTGATATCATCATCAATAGTCACACTCACTGATTATTTGGAGCATCTGTACTACCTCTACAACAAGGAATCTAAGTTTGAATTTGCCAAGACTTCCCCAGAATATCCAAGTCTATGAATTGTTATTTTGCAGATCATTTCATCCTACCAAGCAGAAGTTTGAGCTCAACTGCATCTTCCTCTCTTGGAGTTAAGTGCAAATTTCCAGTAATTACTTGCAATATGAGATCCAAGTGTATTTTAAAGATCCACAGGTTTGACCAGTTTCTCCTTACTTTTATTCATCTTTTGAAGTAAAAATTCTGATTTTTGGGTTAGGCAAGGTTTGGATCTTAAGTTACTCATTTTTCATCAAATCGTATGCCCTTGTTAGCTGTCCTCTTTGCTAGTTTGCAACCTTCTTTCACTTTAGTTTGCAGCCTTCTTCACCCTTGTTTGCAGCCCTCTTTTGGCCTTAGTTTACAGCCTTCTTCACTCTTGTTTGCAACCCTCTTTTGGCCTTAGTTTGCATCATTCTTCACGTTTGTTTGTAGCCTTCTTTTTGCATTTTTTCTAGCTCTCTTTTTTGCCTTTTTTCTTCTCCATTCCGTAGCTTCTTCTTCTTTCTGCTTTCTTCCGTTTTCGTTGTAGAAGTTTAGTTTCTTTTAGAATTAGTTTATAGATCTATTTTTGTTTCATTTTTTGACTAACATATAACAAGTTAGTGTTCAAAGCTCTTGTTTTCAGGGAAGTCAAAAAGAGCACAAAGGCCATAAGCATGCAAAGGAACAAACAAAGAGCAAAAAAGACAAAAACACCTCCCTCTTCTCTCTTTCCCTTTCTCACCTTGCGCATTCAAGAAGAGGCAAAAAACATCAAAAACATTGTAAAAACGTTAATAAAGAGCAAGTGGGATTATGGCTCCCACACCTCTCTTTCCCCATTTTGGGGAAGCTTGTATCGTCCCTTTTTCATGCTTGCATATTTGTTTAATAATTTGCTTAGAGTAGAATAGGGAAAAATAGTTTATTTCTGATTAGTTCATCTTGCATAAAATAGAAAAGATAAAAAAGTTTCTTTATTTATTTACTTAGCTAGTGCAAAGTTTTGTTTACCTTTTGATATAATATTGCAAAACCCTAAAAATTATCAAAATCTCTTGAATCTCACTTTGTGGATCAAGAGTGCTCTCTATCGTAGAGTTGCTTTTCTTTTGTTTTATTTACTTACCCCCATGCTCTCCCGATTAGGGCCTAAAAACCTGAAAGAGACTCTTGGGTGGATTAGCTCTTTTTATTTTTCTTAAGTTTAATCAATTAACTAATTAAGTCTCTTGAACTTGCCATAACCCAAGTCAAGAGCACTCTCTATCGGAAAGCATAGTTAGACTTGCATTTCCCTTGCATTAGGCATTTAGATTAGCTAAGTCTCTTGAACCTTTGTCATAAGACAAGGTCAAGAGCGCTCTCTATCGGAGAGTTTTAATTAATTCACTTAATAAAATTTGCAACTCACATTCCCATAATTAATTAACTTCGTTGATTATCCTTCACCTAGTATGCTCTGCCGACTTTCAGGTTGGGCTCGTACTCATAACGTTGAACGGACTTGCTAAGTTCACATAAGAAAAACATAATAAAACTTAACCCCATAACCAACGCACCGGCGTTGTAGAAAATTTCATAAGTTTCTCTTAGTAGAGGCGTCGAAACTTCCCGCTGTCTAAGCTTCTCAGCTAGCTAGTCAATCTTCGCGATACCAGCTTGGGATACTGGGTGGGCCGTCATGTCTCCAACGGATTCACTTAGAACATTTTTCCGGCTATTGAAAACCTTTCGCTGAAACAATAAGCAAGATCATTTAAAACACTTAAAATATACCAAGAGCACTTGCACAACGTTACATCCACTGGCTTTATTCAGGACTTGGTTTTAAAGCATTGCAGATCTTTGACTCCATAAAGGCACTGGTCTATTAATCTATGCATGATTGTTACATCTGGATCACTTGTCTTTGGCATATTTAAATTTTTTATGTGGATGCATCTTTATTTTATAAAGTCTTGAATTATTGTCTATCTTTTAATTCTTGTGATAGCAACGTGGATTGCTTTGTCTTATGTTTTTCGAATTCATAATAAACAAACATATTTAATCACAATAACTCCTAAACAACACCCATCCGCATCCCTAACCATTAAAAACACTTTAACAACTTAAGAGCCATAGAAACTCTTTTGTAGGGACTACCTCGCTTGGCTTCGTTAGGAGTTAGCCTAAACGGAGGAGCTAGGAGTAGGTGACAATACCTAGCTCTGTGCTTGCCCCCAAGGTCACACCTCTCCCACTTTCCTAAGTGAGGAGACAGCTTTTGGAAAGTTTCTGCTGCTGGTGTGCAATTGGCGGACAACACAAGTCTTGAAATAAAGCTAGTGGATATGTTATGCGAGTGCTCTTGGTACGTTTTAAATATTTTAATGGTCTTGTTTATTATGGCTTGAAAGAAGGTATTGGAGACCAACTGGGAAAGTGTTCAAAGTCATTCTGTTCTAGACATGTCGGCCCATCTAGTATCCCGGGCTGGTGTCCTGGAAGATTGACCAGCTAGACGTGACTCTAAGACAACGGGGAGTTCTGGCGCACTTACTGAGAATAGACTTGAATGCTTTCTACAATGCCGATGCGTTGGTTATGGGTAAAATTTTTATTAGGTTGTTATTGCGAGCTTAGCAAGTCCGTTCACCATTCTGAGTACGAGCCCAACTATGAAAGTCGGCAGAGCATACTAGGTGAAGGATATCAACAAAGTAAATTAATTAGAGGGGGAATGTGAGTTGAAAAAATTTAATTAAAAGAATTAATTAAACCCTTCGACAGAGAGCGCTCTTGAGTTTGTCTTATGACAAAAGTTCAAGAGTCTTATCTATTCTATATGGCTAAGTGCAAGGATGATGCAACAATTAATATACTTTTCGACAGAGAGTGCTCTTGACTTGGATTCCGGCAAGTTCAAGAGACTTAGAATTTAATTAATTAATTACAAAAAGCAAAGTACATGAAAATAAAAGAAAAATTAAACAAACTCTCCAATAGAGAGCACTCTTGATCCACCTTACGGTGAGAATCAAGAGATTTTGGTTCTTTTTAATTTTTGCAATATTATATTAAATGAAAGTAAACAAAACTTAAATTAACTAAGTAATGAAACAAAAAACTTTATCTTCTAACTTTTACGAAAGCAAACTTCTAAATAATGAAACTACTCTTTTCTATTCTACTCTAGCAAATTATTATGCAAACATGAAAATAAAAGAGACGATACAAGTTTCCCCCAAATGGGGGAAGAGGGGTGTGGGAGCCTTTATCCCACTTGCTTTTTATTAACTCTTTTACAATGCTTTCTTTTATTTCGCTTTTTGCCTCTTCCAAAAGAGCGGGGTGAGAAAGGGAAAGAGAGAAGAGGGAAGTATTTTTGTCTTTTTTCTCTTTGCTTGCTTCCTTGCTTGCCTTTAGCCTTTGGGTTTTTCTTGATTTTTCTTGAAAGTAAGAGCTTTAAACACTTGAAACGTTATATGTTAATCAAAAAAAATAAAAGAAACAAAACTACAAACTAACTCTTAAAAAGGGGGTAAAATTCTACGGTGAAAATGGAGGAAAGAGAGGAGAAAAGGCTATGAAAAGGAAGAGAAGAAGGGTAAAAGAGGGCTGCAAACTAACAAAAAGGGGCTGCAAACTAACAAGGAGAGGGCTGCAAACTGAGTGAAGAAAGGGGAAAAAAGGGCAGCGAGAAAAGAAAAAGAAAAGCAAGCCAAACAAGGCAAGAGGAGGGAAGCCAAAAGATGGAAAAATGGAAACTAGGGCTTCCTAAAGTAACCGGTAACCAAAGAAAAGATTTCTTGTGGATGGAACATGAGAGATAGAGATAGACTCCCAGCTTTCTTTTTGTATTAAAAGAAGACGATCTCTGTAGGTCCTACAATCACAAAGTGTTAAACAAAAATTTGGTTGCTTGAAGCCTGGGATAGAAGCAGTTGAGCTCACACCCTTCTTCAACCTGTGAACCCTGATAACACACCACAACTCAATACAAAAGTGAGATCAAACTAACATGCTAGTATGCTAAGAAAATTTAATCAAGCTCAACATTATGTATATACTGATTACTCATGTCCATCAAGATACTATCTACTTTGCATAAACAACAAAATTGAAACAACAAATTGCTATTCTACCGTGCCAACAATGGCCTTCTTGAGCAAACAAAACAATTGATCTCACGCAAATACTAAAGAAATAGGGGGTAGAGACAATATCACCTCGACCATTTA
Organism: Pseudotsuga menziesii; assembly: GCA_001517045.1. Taxonomy (NCBI): domain Eukaryota; kingdom Viridiplantae; phylum Streptophyta; class Pinopsida; order Pinales; family Pinaceae; genus Pseudotsuga; species Pseudotsuga menziesii. The sequence continues at coordinate 63,439 of LPNX011008797.1, read as the reverse complement.
GAAAGCTACCACATGCAAGAGCTCATAGACCTCCAAAGTCGAATCTTTATTAACAATTCAAAGCAAATGCTTGATACAATTTTCTCAAAGTAACTCTGCTACAAAATTCCAAGTTGTAGAGCTCAAAAGAGCCTCTACTTATACAAAAAGGAAAGAAAATAGGGCTCAAATTCCTAAATCCGGACTAAGAGTAACACCAAAGTAATTGAATGTGCTCAGCATGATGATTTGGAGTTGAATTGAACTGCAACTGAGTTGTAACTGAGTGTTGAAGTAATGAGGGGGGTTGAGGTGACTCATCCTCCCTCGTAATGATCACCCAACCAATAGATAACCCACACTTCAACCAAAAACGAATTTGACCAAAGAGGGCAAATTTCTGACTGATAATTCAACTGCTACACTCCGATACTTGATCTGAAACTGACCGATATTGATTGGAATCATATTAAATGCTCCGTGCCATGTCATTTAGCCTTTTATTTTATTCAATTTGGTTTATTTTGGAGAGTTTTTTATTATCTCCAAAATATCCATTTTTAATATTTTAATTAATAATTTCTCCGTAAATGACTTTTTTGAGAAATTATTAATTATGAGGCTGAATGAATATCCGAAACTTAGGGATATCTGGCCAGTTGATCATGAATGATTTTTGGCTTAAGGTTAGAGCCTTCAATCACTGAATTCAGATCCCGGATGACTTACATATTACAAATTGAAATTTTTCCATTTAAACTATGGAAAAATTTAATAAAAAATTTTAAAAATTAAAAAAAATAAAAACCCAAAATTCAGCGCGTCGGGTAAAAAAATTTTCGGAATTTTTTCTGAGGGTCCTAGTGACTTAGGACATGACCATAGTCTATTCTAATAATGTCTAGTAGGTTTATACATACTTAGTTGGGATCTAATAACCCCCTAAGGCCCAGAATTCAAAATCGAGCATTCCAGCTTGAGAGGAAGCGGGAGAAAACCTCGTCGATTATACTCAGCTATAGGCAAAGCATAATTGACAAGGGCAAAAAACTCATTGCAATACCTTAGTTGAAATTTTACGTCTTAGGAGACCGAACCACTTAAAACACTCTACTAGCACATTTTATTACAAACCCTGCGGGGCCATGGTCATAATTACTAAAAACAAAAACTGACTAGCCAAAACTGGCTAGGCACAAATGGCGGATCATCTGATACATTGGAACACAAACATTTATCATGTTTGTCAAATGGCGGCTCCTTAGCTAATCCAACTATGGTACAAATAAGTTGGTAACAGGGTACATTTGTAACTGTTTATATCTTTGTATTCATGAATATTGGGTTTTATCATGATGTTTGTGACCCATCTCTAACATAAGTTCTATTACTCTAAGGCTACCATGCATCATTTAATTCCTCCAAAATGCCGCTTGAGTCATTCTAAATCAAAATTGGGTTTCCATAGTTTATTTTCTTCGTTGTTGGGCATCAATGTTGGTGTTTCTTCTCAGCCAAGAAAAGTAGCATAGCCTTTAGACATCATTATAATCCAATGCTTCAAGGCACAAACTAAACAAGTCCTCCATGACTATCAACCATATCTTCTAACAAGACTCACTCAGTAGACCATCAACACCTAGTGACTTTCCATCTTACCATATCTTGAATTGCTTTCAAGGGTTCTTCTTTAGATGGTGAATGACTTAAAAGAATCATTTAAATTTGTGAGACGGAGGAAAAAATCAACCTGTTTAACTGCTTCTTTGGCGAATACGCTCTGAATCTGGGATTAGCTCTATCTTTAAACTGTTCATTTCAATGAGACTTCTGCTTGTTTGGAAATCTGCAAATAAATGTGTTCTCTATCCTGTCTAGGTGAATAACTGAAAATATTCTCTATAACAAGATTGATAGTATACAAATGTCAGATTGACGTAACAGACTCTTACTTACTTTCTTTTATTTTCATTTGTAAATTACGTTCCTATCAAACCAATAGTATCAAAGGCTAAGTGAAATAATAGACCTTTATTAATAGGACAGACAGAGTTCTGAAACAGAGTAATTTACTTTGATGGAAAAATACTGCAGAAAATATGTATCAACATGTACCTGCCCCAGGAGGAGTTCAGCTAAGACACAACCCACTGACCATATATCAATTGCACTAGTATACTCAGTCGCTCCAAATATAAGTTCTGGTGCTCTATAGTAGCGAGAACATATGTATGAAATGTTAGGTTCTCCTTTCACCTAATAAGCATGGTATTGCAATTCATGAGCATAATTCATGGAATGATCTCAAAAAATAGACAGACTGAGAAAAAGTCAGACAAATCTGGAAGACTGCAATAGTAAAATCAACCATGCAGCATAAGATGGCAGGAGAGCATACTCACCAACATTTTGGCACTGCCAAAATCACAAAGTTTCAACTGATGAGTACGAGGATTGACCTGCATAATGTAACATTATGATGATGTTTTGATCTATTTGACAAGAAAAATCTTACAAGGCAATTTATCTATAACTTACAAAGGCAAGGCAATGCTGCAGAAAGAAATAAACATAAGTTTTTTACCAAAAGATTTTGTGGTTTTATATCACGATGTGAAACTCCAGTCCCATGGATATAAGCCAGAGCACGGAATATCTGCAAAGCATATACTCAAAATGAGTTACCTATGGAGTGCATACAGTGAACAGCCAGTAAAGATCATTGAGAGAGAACTAGACGGAGTAATTATACCTGGTAAGTGTATAATTTGACATATATCAATGGCACTTGTTGCTTCACCCTGTTAAAATGTTTTACAATACGATACATTGTCTCTGGGACATATCCCAGCACAAGGTTGAGATAAAGATCGTCCTTGTCAGTCGCTGAATAAAAGAAATGCTTGAGTTGAACTATATTAGGATGGTCAAGCATGCGCATGATTTGAAGTTCTCGGTTTTTGTATCTCTTATCCTGGAGCACCTTTTTAATCGCAACAATTTCTTCAGTTTCTAAGCACTTGGCCTGCGATAGAGGACAGCTAACATTCAAACAATGAAGTTCAAATTTGCTCTTTAGTAACTATATGAAAACCTTTGTAAATAATCTTTGGCTTGAACAAATGTTTGATGCAATTAACAACAGTAACAGCTCTACAAAGTAATAGTCTATTTAAGGTAAATACTATACCATGAAAATTCATATTTGAGGTGAATTTGAAAATTCAGACATTTTCCTAGTCATGACAGCCAAGAGCAACATATCTAAGAGATATACTATAGATCAGCATTCACCTGGAATACAATACCGAATGAGCCAGTGCCCACTACACGTTCTGCCATATAGCTGATAGTCTGTAAATATGAACCCCAAGCAAAATACATATTAATACTGAAATTCATGGGAGTTGCAAGACAGACGATAAAATATATGTCACAACATGGAAATTTCCAGTAAACCAGCCAAATATAAAAATCCTCATTGATCCTCTCTTAAATTTTAATAAAAAGTCCTATTTTCCTCAGTATTCGATCCTATATATATTCAAAGATAAATAACATGATAAGGTTGAAATTCTACAAAATTGTCAACACCACCAAACTCTTCTGACCATATGATAACATAAATTGTTTTCAATTGTGGGGGAAGTAAAAGAGAGATGGGTTATTCAACAAGCTTCTAGGGTAAGCTTCATATACCTGCATCAGAAAGCCACAATTCACAGAAGTTTACAATTTCCAAACAAAGGCATCTTGAATGAGAGTATAAGCAACATAAACCTGCTTTGGTTGCCCATTTAGACCACCAATGGTGGTGGAAATTATGTGGCCTGTCTCCATTCCATTTCTGTTGACAGCTCCTGGTATCTTTTCCTATATTAGCAAAGTAAAATTTGTCATTATCTTGTTTCTGTGAAAGCACACTTAGCAATTCTAAAACATAACTGTGAAAATACATTATAGAATTGTGGTGAATTCCTCGATCACTACTGTTATTCTTTCTAGGTAAACGGAGATTTATCAGATAACTAACTCTCTCCAGGGGTCACAGTCGCATGAGTTTTGCAACTGTAAAATATTAGAAATTAGGAATAGGACATCATACTTCAGTTTTCCTGAAAATGCAAGACATGATGCAGAATGCCTGGAGTATATAGGGTATCAAAACTATGCAGAAACTATATTGAGGAGAAAGAAAATCTAGATATTGAATGATTTATTTACCAGATATTTGTATTGATTAGGCACCTGCCCTGATATTGATCTTGGTGAATAATGAATTTGACAAGATCCTTTATAATAATACATCCTGTGGTTGGTTTGTACAGTGAGAATTATCAATATTTGTGCTGATTAATATCAACTTGTCATTAGTTAAATTTTAAAATTAAGATTCATTTCATTTACAATTATAATCAATTTATTTAATGTATGAATAAGATAAGATAATTCATTTAATGTCCACAAACAACTAAGTGATAGGTCAATGGGACTAGTCACTAGCATAGATCCATCTTAACTCTGGCTCTAGCAAGTGCCAAGAGGGATCAAATCCTTTGGGGTGAAAGCCCTTTTTAGAGTCCTAAACTTGAGGAAAAGTTTTCACCTCGAGAGATTTGATCCCTCTCGGCACTTGATAGAGCCAAAGTTAAAATGGATCTATGTTGGTTCCAATAGTATTGGTCGCGTCAAAACGATGTTGTCTAAAAATCAAAATTACCACATTGAAATCATCTAATCCAAAATTTAAAAAAATATATATATATTTACACGATCAAAATGGTGAATTGCAATAAAGTAATAGTCATGTCCAGTGATAATAAATGTGAAAGAATGCAATGATATATATATATATATATCTCACAAAGTGGTCAATCTCAATGTCTTTTTTTGCTTTTATTAAAACAACTCTTGGCACCTTTGCCATCTTCCAATATCGATCATATGTGAGGAGATTGAGTACGAACACCATTCACCCTTAATTCAAGATATTGTTCTAAATGTGAGACCCCATCTCTCTTTATTTCCAATATTTATAGTTCATTTCTCCAATGTTAATCCTTGTGACTTACGGATTGTTAAACCCCAAGCAAGTTTGAATGGAAATTTTCCTCATCTACATCATTGTAACATTTTCTTCTATTAAATTTTATGATAAATTACTTGTATATTTAACTGGACGATATCATACAAAATGTAATATCACTAAAATCAATGCATATTAACAATACTATTAGATCATATTGCATTTCCCAATGCACAGATTAAAGGAATGTTAGATCATAATGCAAATCTCCATCTAAAGACATAGATCAATAGATTATAAATGCCCCTCAGTGTAAGTAATGCATCTTAACAATACTAAGAAAGAACATTCATAAAATCAAAGGAATGCAACAAACTTCGACTACTAAATTCCCATATTAAAATAATTGATGCCAATATATAGCCAAAATAGGGTTTTGACTATTTAAGTGAATGATATCATTTAAAATGTAATATCACTAAAATCAATGCATATTAATAATAATACAGTGTTCCACGGGGACGCGCCTCCTAGGGTTGGGGGCTCGCCCCCTATGCTTCCCACGCCCTGGGGGTTGTGGGGCTCCATGGGAAACATTTCCCAGCGCCCCCCTTTCTGCGAAACTTGGGGAAATGCGGGTCTAGGAGTTTCCCGGATTGGGGGGCTCCCACACGCCCCCTCCTGAAAATGGGGGGCTCCGACAGGCCCCCACTGTCTTTGATTTTTTAAATTTTTTTACTTAAAAAAGAAATGGTTCATCTTAAATTTTAGGCTTTTACACTAAATGGTCATTTTAAAACGAAATAGAAACAAATAAAAATAAACAAACACCAATATGATATGCTTGGCTATAGCAATTACATTAAATTACACTAAAGTCTTCGGGAACATAAGCATGCTAATATGCAAATGGTGATGGGATGAGGAATTGATATGTTTATATGTTGGGGTTCATATTTTTATTAATTTGTTTTTCTTTTTTATAATTTTAGAGACCGACCCCCCTATGTTAGGGGCCCTGATGCCTCCCCGCCCCCCCGTCCCCCAAAATACCCCAAAATTTTGGGGTGTCTCTACACGTCCCCAATGTGCGTTTCCCCGCTCCCACACCCCCCAGTCCCGGAAACTTGGTGGAACACTGTAATAATATTATTAGATCATATTGCATTTCCCAATGTAAAGATTTCAAATTAGAGGGATGTTAGATCATAACATAAGTCCCCATCTAAGACATAGATCAATAGATCATAGATGTCCCTCAATGTAACTAAATCAAATAAGGGTTTTGACCATTTAACAATGGTTATTCTATCTACTCGACTAACTATGGAAACTAAATCAAATCAGGGTTTCAACTATTTAATTGAATCATATCACACAAAATGGCCAAAAATAAAAGATATCATACAAAAAGGCCTGAACAAATGGATGGAAAACTTTATCAAGAACAAATGGATCAACCATGGGGTTTTGCGCTCCAATAATGACTTGACAAAATGCTAAAATCATGGATTTTTGATGTGTTATCATGAATCTTGTAGTTGTCCTATAGAGAGATCCTATACAGGATGGCAAAGGGGAAAGGCAACTAAAGTCGCGACCTACGAATACCACAACCCCCAAATGATGGAAAGGTTGTCACGTCGGTTGAGATATCCTTCTCTTTATGCCACTAAAGTCCAAGTGACAAAGGGGGAGACCCAGACCTATCCTAGAAGGAAATACCTAAAGCTAAATCACCAGATCAAACTAACAACATAGAGTACGTAAGGTGAAAGCTATAAACCCTAGATCTAAGGATAAAGCCACAATTTAAGGGATACTTGAGTAGAGGGTAGTTACAGATGTTGGAAATGTTTACTCAACTTGATTTACTTAGTGACTTATGGATTTAATTACCAGATCTAGAATTCATGCGTTAATTCAAATGATCAAACTTAAAAACCTGGGGGATTTGAATATGAAATTAGGAGAATACCCAAGGTAGGGTTTGATTAGTAAATTAAGGATTTTAACACACTAAGTTTAATGCTTGGATGAGAGATATGACAGTGTTAGAAATCCAAACAAAACCAAAACAAAACATACTCAAAAAACTGATAATTATCAAGGGAGGGCAATTTGCCTAGGAGATCAGTGCAACTTCTGCATGGGTAGATGGAGTCCAAGGGTGACGCCTAGGAGGGAGATTGGGTTTTGGATAATGGCCGTCAAAACCCAAATCATTGAATTTTGAATTTCTAAGTGTAAAATGATCCAGTGATTTTTCCTACTTACTACAATGGGGTTTTCAATAAAAATATATGAAGGGAAATGCATGAAAATTAAAACAGAGAGAAAGAGGCTAAGAAACTCACCTGGAATCTATAGATACCTTCCTGGATGACGAGGATTGCTTCCTCATAGATCAAATGAGAAATTCGGGCAAGATCTTGATGAAAATGTTTTGCTCAGTGACCCTAACGTCCTCTCACCTGCCACATGAAGGGAAAACCAATAAGTAATGACAAGAAAATTGGGATTTTCAACGTAGAAGCTAATAATCAAGAACCAAATATTCATAAATAAATAATCACTCCCTGTTGAAAAACCAATTTGAAGCCAGATATCAGGGTGAAGCTTCACCAATGCGCCCCCTCTCCAAATCACCTTCTTTTCCTGCAAATCAAAATGGATCTAAAAGATACAAGAAAACTATGCCAGAATAACTCAGTGCAAGAGAAAAATAGTTTCAATCATCATCACATTCATTCATCTACAAACATACAAGTATTGAATCCCAGAAAAATCTCTTTATTCAGAAGTTCTAATGCCAAAGCTCACGGTTTACAATGGAGGGAGCACCTCTCTTAAATAGATCANCTATAAAATAGGGATTTTTGGCTGGCAGTCTGTAAGCCCAGTTATATCCGCATAATTGTTCAGAAATAGAAAATATCAGTATTTGGGATATTTCAAAGAGCGTGTCCACTTTTCAACTAACTATCATCCGTCGGTTGAGATTATAACATCATCAACGGTGGAGATGACTTTTACATGGATCATAAAGACCAAATCAAAGGGGCCATACTTTTTTCCCAAGGACGCCTCTCTATGTGAAAATACATCATAACAATAAGATATAACATGATAATACATCAAGGGGGTCACCTTAGGGGCCCAATTCACCCTAGGCCCCAATACAATATCATAACATAAGATATATCAATGTAATACATCACATAGCCAAGGTGAGGGGTGCCCCATGGGGGCCGTTCTCACTCGGAGAACCAAATAGAACATCTGGAACATAAAGCTGACTAAAACTGGTGTAGAAATGTCCGAAGAGGCATAATAAGTCACCTGGAGAAATTCCCTTGCCATTTCCTTGACCACACAAGCCAAATCAATTTCTTTAGTGATTTTCTAGTTCATTTTTTGGTGGTACATCCTCTGAAAATTATAATAATCATCATAACTTCGTTCAGGATAAGAATTGGGCCAAACTGACTACATAGAAGTGTCTAGAGACATGGTAGAATGGTACAAGTGACTACTAATACACATTGATCCACTAAAATGCCATCAATATCATCAAATATCATCATCTCATAATAAAATAATGGCCAGAGTCAATTAAAAAAAAAATATCTGGAACTAATAAATATGACCATCTGGTGAAAACTGAGACTGCAGTATTGGTCTTGGGCATGTCTGGAGCAAATAAGAGCACTATCAATTTTTGTGGTTATTGCCTTGGGAACTGTGTTTGACTTGGTCAACATGGTTGACCAAGTCAAAAAACCAAAATCAAAGGTGAGATACTGAACTGAGTTGAACCTGTTAACAGCTTATTTGTACCATAGTTGGATTAGCTGAAGAGTCGCCATTTGACAAACATGATAAATGTTTGTTTCCAGTGTATCAGATGATCCACCTTTGACCCTAGCCAGTTTTGGCTAGTCGGTCTTTGTTTTAATTAATTATGACCATGGCCCTGCTGGGTTTATAATAAAATGTGCTAGTAGGGTGTTTTGAGTGGTTCGATATC
>LPNX011008797.1:15489-50879 GCA_001517045.1 Pseudotsuga menziesii | reverse complement strand
TGGCTTCGTTAGGAGTTAGCCTAAACGGAGGAGCTAGGAGTAGGTGACAGTACCTAGCTCTGTGCTTGCCCCCAAGGTCACACCTCCCCCACTTTCTCAAGTGAGGAGACAACTTTCGGAAAGTTTCTGCTGCTGGTGTGCAGTTGGCGGACAACAGAACCTGCATGCATCTTAGGTAAGAACCGCTCCAAGATGTAAATTAAACCCAACTTAAATCATGCTAATCAAAATCATGGTGACAATAAAATAACAATAACCAATAAGATATACTTGTGTTTTGAACAATCATTTAATCTTCTGGAAGTCCTTTGTATATGCCATACTTACAAAGTTTAATCATTTTCTATTTCTGCGTGATGATCGAAAACAAGGCTAAGGTGAAAAGGGAACAACTTTTAGTTGACTTTGACCATATGATCTCTCAGAGTGATGGCAAATACACACAACCACAGTGACATATGCATGACAGATAGCAATAGGGGATGGTGATGTCTCACAAATGGATAAAGTCTCTGGGGTTGTTTCCTTTAGGCTCTAGCAAGTATCCTATTCAAAAAGATTTTGCAATTTTTAACACAACACTAGTCAACCTCCAAAGGCAGGTGCCTTGGAAAGCCTTCTGGGCTTCCAGAAAATGACAAAGGCATAACCCTGACAAGTCAAACTCACCCAATGTTACAAAAACCGAACCGGCCGACCCTAAGAACCAGAACCGGACAAAAACCAAGAAAAAAACCAGTCCACCAAAAATACATAAAAGACTTTTACATGTATTGCTCACCTATAAAAATACTTGTACAGAGTTTGAAGCATGGAGTATTAAGATTGATGTCCATAACAAGAATACAAGAAACAAATCATAGATTTGTAGTAGAAGCAAGAAACTGTATTGGAGGTGGAAATTTATGTTTATTTACAAATGCATGTGTGATTTTAAGTTAGTCTTAACATGTTGTCACAAGTTTAACTTAGCATCGAGACTTTAAATAGTTTTGGAGCTTCAGTGAAAGGTTTCTAGCAAAGTTACCAGGATATAGATCTGCAAGATTTTTGAAAGACTAGGGTCCGGATATGATGGGAAAAAACAGGTACACTAACTATAAATATATTTTTATAGTTAAAAAAAAAACAAAGTGACGAATTAAATCCATTTAGGAATCACAATATTAAATTTAAAAACAACTCCAATAACTTTGGAATCATGGTGAGGACATTTCAAGATGTACGTTGTCTAAATGAATAAATGGAATCAGGAGCACAGTAGCTTGATGGAGAAACTAAATTAGTGCCATGAATGTCAAATGTATTACTGCCATAAACTAGATAAATATAATATTTTAACACAACAGGGGTTGGTACAAAGGAGGACTTCAAGAGGTTTAATATGCCTAAAAATGGAACTAGGCAAGCTAGGCACAAGAAATTTTTAATAATGAAAACTTAGTTGCCTAAATACAGTGAGCCACTTTGTGTTTTCAATCATTTTCTCTCATCAAATATTACACTCAAACCATCTATTGTGCTTGAGGAGTGTACACAAGCTTTCATTGCAAGACTTTGGTTAAGAACTATACATCCTAATAGATGAAAAATCGCCACTAAAAAATCGTCATTCCCNCATTGACTATTGAAATCTTTTGTCATGACCTTAATAAAAATGTACCCTTCACTCATTAAACATGGTAAGTTTCATCAAAATTGTAGAGTAGTTGGACCTTCAACATAGCTTAAGTAGTTGGAGCTTCCAATTTGACGCCTAACTCATCCAAAGCACCTACAGGACCCCCTACTGCTTCCAGAGGAAGAGTGGTGCCCCTTGCCTATAAAAGGGGTAGAGGGGATCGATGATTTCTACTATTTATCATTATATTATGTAGTATCTAGATGCCTCATGAGTCATGATGATTAATTTCTTGAGAGACATTTATTTTGATCATTTTATGCGATTTTCTAACATTCCATCAAGAACATATTTCAATATTTTCAGTTTATAACTTTATAGTCGATATGTGATCATGATCCACCATTTGACATCTTATGCATCTTATATATTAGTTGTATTTTCATATTTATGTAGCAATGTGTTATTTGATGTTGTTGTTGCTTTAGATGTTAAAAAAATTGAAAAAAATGGTTATTTTTGTATTTTTTTTATGTTTTACGACATTTGCCGATATTTTCCGATATTTTCACCGTTGCTGCCGATAAGTTACATTCCGGACCCTCGGCGATATATTCGCCGACACGATATATGTAACTATGGTTACTACTTTTTCTGTTTGAGTACCTTGCTGTGGATTATTTCCCTTGATTGGACTAGGACTCTTAGTTTTTGTTATGAGCGTGTCAACATTACGAGGAGGAGTGCTACCGGTGAATGACTTCCTAGGTTTAGCAAACATACCGTCATTTTTCTTAGGAAAAGTTTTAGATTGATACCTAGTAATTGCATAATTTTTATGCCCGACTTCCTTTATCTTTACGAGGTTTCATTTGTTCATGTTGGGAATGAGGGCCATCATATCCCCCATAATCTTCTTTACACTGTTGAGCTAAAAGGGCAAAAGTTGAGATCATTTCACTCATCGCGGTTGTAAATTTCTCAGGGAGCTTATAATTAGAATCGAGTTCCTCATAGAAAGCCATGTCTTTAGAAAAATCTAACAAGGTATTTCAAAGGTTATACTCATGGGTAGGTCCCTCAGAGATCAGTGCCACTTCTACATGGGTAGATGGAGTGCAAGGGTGACGCCTAGGAGGGAGATTGGGTTTTGGATAATGGTCGTCAAAACCCAAATCGTTGAATATTGAATTTCTAAATGTAAAATGCTCCAATGATTTTTTCTACTTACTACAATGGGGTTTTCAGTGAAAATAGATGATGGGCAATGCATGAAAAGTAAAATAGAGAGAAAGAGGATGAGAAACTCACCTGAAATCTGTAGATACCTTCTTGGATGACAAGGATTGCTTCCTCATATATCAAATGAGAAATCCAGACAAGATCTTGATGAAAACATTTTGATCAGTGACCCTAGTGTCTTCTCTACTTGCCACACGGAGGGAAAACCAATAAGTAATGACAAGCAAATCAGGATCTGCAAAGTAGAAGCTAATAATCAAGAAGCGAAGAGTCATAAAGAAGTAATCACTCCTTGTTGAAAAACCAATTTGAAGCCAGACGTCATGGTGAAGCTTCACCAATGTGCCCCCTCTCCAAATCGCCTTCTTTACCCGCAAATCAAAATGGATCTAAAAGATACAAGAAAACTATGCCGGAATAACTTAGTGAAAGAGAGAAACAGTTTCAATCATCATCACATTCATTCATCTACAAACACACAGGTATTGAATCCCAGAAAAATCTCTTTATTCAGAAGTTCCAATACTAGAGCTCATGGTTTACAATGGGGGGAGCACCTCTCTTAAATAAATCGAGAGTGTGTCCACTTTTCAACTAACTATCATTCGACGGTTGATATTATAACATCATCAACGGTGGAGATCACTTTTACATGGAACAATACATTGATCATAAAGAACAAATCAAGGGGGGCGCACTTTTTGCCCAAGGATGCCTCTCTAAGTCCAAATACACCATAACAATAAGATATAACATGATAATACATCAAGGGGGTCACCGTAGGCGCTCAATTCACCCTAGGCCCCAATACAATATCATAGCATAAGATATATCAATGCAATACATCACATAGCCAAGGTGAGGGGTGCCCCATGGGGGACGTTCTCACTGGGAGAGCCAAATAAAACATCCAGAACATAAAGCTGACTAAAACTGGTGTAGAAATGTCTGAAGAGCCATACTAAGTCATCTTGAAAAATTCCCTTGCCATTTCCTTGACCACACAAGCCAAATCAGTTTCTTCAGTGATTTCCTAGTTCATTTTTTGGTGGTACATCCTCTAAAAATAATAATCATCATCATAACTTCATTCAGGCCGAGAACTGGGGAAAACTGATTGCATAGAAGTGTCTGGAGACATGGTAGAATGGTACAAGTGACTACTCATACACACTAATCCATTGAAATGCCATTAATATCATCAAATATCATCATCTCATAATAAACATAATGGCCAAAGTCAATAAAAATAATAATAATCTCTGGAACTCAATAATTGTGACCATCTGGTGAAAAATGAGATTGCAGTATTGGTCCTAAGCATGTCTGGAGGAAATATAAGCACTATCAATTTTTGTAGTCACTGCCTTGGGAATTGTGTTTGACTTGGTCAACAGGGTTGACCAGGTCAAAATACCCAAATCGAAAGTGAGATACTGAACTGAGTTGAACCTGCATGCATCCGAGGTAAGAACTGCTCCAAGATGTATATTAAAACCCAACTTAAATCATGTTAATCATAATCATGGTGACAATAATAATAGCAATAATCAATAAGATATACCTGCGTTTTTTGAACAATCATTTAATTTTCAAGAAGTCCCTTGAATATGCCATACTTACAAAGTTTAATCAATTTTCTATTTCTGGGTGAAGATGGAAAACAAGGCTAAGGTGAAAAGGGAATGACTTTTACTTGACTTTGACCATATGATCTCTCAGAAGGATGACAAATACACACAACCATAGTGACATATGCATGACAGATAGCAATTGGGGATGGTGGTGTCTCACAAATGAATAAAGTACCCGGGCTTGTTTCCTTTAGGCTCTAGCAAGTATCCTATTTATAAAGATTTTGCAATTTTTAACACAACACTAGTCAACCTCCAAAGGCAGGTGCCCTGGAAATCCTTCTGGGCTTCTAGAAAATGACAAAGGCATAACCCTGACAGGTCAGCCTCACCCTTTTTCCTTGTAGGGGAAAATGAGCCAAACATTATACAATGAATGAGTGCTCATCCTTTGGCCATTAACTCTTTTGAAAAATTTACTTTGACATTTTAATTAATTAAACATCCTCGAAGAGCAGGTGCCTTGAATAGCCTTACGGGCCTCAGATAATGACTCGGTATGACCTCCATTGTCCTCCATCGTCCATAGGTGCGATGGAGTGACCATCCTGTTCACCTTTGGGGGAAAACGACCTCACATCATACAAAGGATGAGTGCTCGTCTCTTGGCAAGTAGCTGAATTTATGCTCTATTTGCAGTAGTGCTTAATAACACTGTTATTTGGACCACTTGTTTTGAGGACTAAAGGAAAACCATCCGATGAATTTGGCCGCACTGACCAAGCCACATACTTCATAGCCAAAGACACAGAAAAACTTGGAGTCCATCATGCACACAGGTCAAAATGGGGAAAAGGATGTTCAATCTCACAGGTCTCAATCAACATAAGTCATGGGAAGAAAAACAATTATGGATGAGCTGGATGGATGGGGACAAGTGATACATGGAACCAACATAACACTAAGGTCTAAAAATTGTGTAAAGCATGGCATAAGCAATAGTTTTCAACATCAGATTCTCTAATCATTTTTCAGCACAAGTTAATCATCAGTTAAACATATAATATAAGCATAGGTCACCATAATCATCATAGCATAACAAGTCAAAGGTGTTGGTATACATCATAGAGCAAAATCCTACCAAGGAGCCATATACCTGATCTTACCATATGCATGTCTCTACTTGATATGCCCATCTATAAACTGTGTTCCATATATGTTGCTCTGCTCGAACTAGGTCACCACTGAAGTCTTCTCAAAGGACAAGGAGATCTCAGTCTTGGCAAGGAAATACTTTGTATCTGCTACTAAATAAAGGCTCTGAATGGCTCATGCTGGAAATGTATGATCCATGTTGTAACCCCATATGAATGTCTGACTCAGCAAAATAGAGAGATAAATATGTATGTTGCATGTTGCATCATGGTATCCCAGCTACAATACATCTGTGAAAGGCAATATTTACACATGAAAATGCAATATGTCTATGAGATGCAATATTTACACATGAAAATGCAATATTAATTTGGAAAAAGATGACAACTTAGGGTTTTCATGGATGATACCCTTGAACCCTAGCCTAGAGGGAGCTGACCAGCCTTCCTCTTGGAGTATTTTTCCTTGTCTACTAAACTAGGGCTTCTTGTAACAACCGCTAAGGTTCGTTGCAAGAGCCTAATCTAGGGGCAAAAATTGGAGATCCAAGGATAAAACTAGGGAAAACCTCCTCTTAGGAGTGTTTTCCACCATGCAAAGAGGATATAAGGTAGATTAAATGTTCTATTCCAACAAAATGCAACCCGAGGGGTACCATTCAAGAGACAAAACTTCACCTACTTTACACCAAGAAGACAAAAACCTTGACTTACTTGAGTTATGTGTTGTCCAACAAATCCAAGCATCCACCAAGCATGAGCATAACCAAAGAATTCATCAAAGAGAGCAAAGAGAAAAGACTCCAAGAGATGCGCATCACTTCCAAGAGACTATCTTGGGTGAAAAAATAACATATTGAGTTTTATCCCATAAGTTTTGTTTTGAAAATGAAGTGAGGAGATCTATTTAAATGTTCTCACATTCAACTTTTACAAATAAACCAGGCTAACATGCCTTAAAATGTCAAATTGAAATTATAAAATGTCAACTTAAAATTATAATATAAAATAATCAAATTTGTGGGTAACTTTGGGCATTTTCCCTAGAGTTTACCCAAAAATGACTAAAATAACTAAAACTGAGCAAATTACTCTAAACTGAAGGCTACAATAAGCAGGGGGGGCATGCCCCATCTAACCCCAACAATGCTAATAATCCCTCAACGCCCCCCCCCCCCAATCAAGCAGTACGACTTGGATGAAGAGATGACGTCATCACTAGAAAATGCCCCAGGGAGGAGGGCACTACGCTGAAAGAGGACTAGGAAGTGTGTGTTAGATGACCAGAAGAGGAGGCAATAACCTCATAGCTAAAAAAACAGACACCAAAGTAGAAAACAAGTGGGGGGGTCATGTGATCCAGTGATTTGCCCCTAAGAGCCTCGGACACCAACCCTAAGGTTAAAAACCCTAACAAAGGGCAGTCAGCAATGCCACTAAACCATAGTACTCCTAAAGACAAAACCAAAAGGGTCAGTCCATAACCATCCCTTAGAGATGATACTGATAACACCCATCCAGCCTCAAAAAAATGCGACCCCTCTATTTGGGCAGCATATGAAGTTGCATTGGTACAAGTGCAACGTAATAGGTTGGGACACCCACAAGATGGTGTTATGTGTTAATTCATCAGCTAATGAATGGACAGCCTAGCAAGCAGTACTACGAACACATATGCAACCGTAGATATTTTATTGCTTTAAGGAGTGTTACCAACTATTTTGTACAATAATTGAACTTTCTATTGAGCCGCCAGTTATTGAACATGATGCATGTTCGTTTCCAGAGTTCAGAAGTTCAGTTTGTTCCAGACTTAGCCAGTTTTGTCTAGCCTTTTATTTCTTTTGTAAAAATGACCATACCCCATGGGGTTTGTAATAAAGTGTGCTAGTAAGGGGGTCTTGAGTGGCTCGGTTCCCTGAGACTTAACAATCAAATAAGGAATTCCAAGGAGTTTTTTCCCTTGTCGATTATTCTTTGCCTTTAGCCGAGTAATAACCGATAAGTTTTTCTCCTACTACCTTCAAAGCTGGAATGCCCAAATTTGGCGGTTAGGCCTTGGGGGGTTATTAGAGTCCAACTGTAAAATATGAACCTACTAGACACTATTGGTATGTCCTAGGTCCCGAGGTGTGTTAAAGCATTGTCCGAAAAAAATTTCGCGGACGTCCTCAAGTTTTTATTTTTTTAAATAATTAAAATTTTCAATTAATTAAGCCATTTTTCCTATGGTTTAATTGAAAATTTTCAAAATGTAATAATTAAGTGGTTTGGGGGTGGATTTTGACAAATGGATGCTCGTTTTCTAAGCCAAAACACCCATTTAACCCCTAGACCTACTTATCCTAAGTTTCTAATGATTATTTTGCACTTAATTGAATATTTTCTCAAAATTAATAAATGAAGAATATTTAATTAAAATAATCAGAGAAATAGTAAATGGAGATAAATCAAAAACTCTCCAAAATAATCCAATTTGAATAAAGTAAAGAGCTAAATGACATGGCAAATAGCATCTGGGAAGATTCCAATCACCACCCAACTGATCTGAGTCAGTATTGGAGCACTGCAACTAACTCAGCCTTGAGATTTGCGCCTCCTAACCTATCATGGGTGAATTCTCTTGTGGGCATCAATTTATTGGTTGGGTGATGAATCCAAAGTGATAGGGTGGGTGCCTTGCCGAGGTAGAGGCCACCTCACCCCAATCACACCTATCGGAGTCTAGTTCAACTTCAAATCAAAGCAGTGAGCTCCAGCTATTTGGGGGTTGCGCCCCTCCTTTTGGCAATTCGCTAGGGTTACATAGCTCTCTTCCTTTTTGTATAAATACGAGGTCTCTTCTCCCTCTTTAGGGTGGATGATTGAAGCAAAGGACCTCTACTCGAATGATTGTAATTGCTTATCTTTTTTATGAATAAAGTCGAGTCTTTGGAGGACAATTTGATGGTGTAAGAACCGTCATGGTGAATGTTTGGCTTATAACCGAGGTGATATCTGTGTAGCTCCATTATTTTTTATGTATGTTTTGGTATCTAGCTTAGAAGATTGTATTCTAATCCATAGAGTAGGCATTTGAAGGTTCAATTTGCTTGCTTATGTGTAGTTATATAAGATCTAAGAGTTGCATTTTGTAGTCAGTTATACTTATGCACTTTTGCTCTTGTTTAATTTGCCATACTAGATCTAATCACTTGCTTAAAGGGTTTTGTAGCTTTGCAAATCACCAAGCGTGGAGTAGAGATTGTTGATTGATTTGTCATTGATGCCAACATGTGACTTGCATGGCCCTGACAGTTGTCATTGATGCCACCAATCCTTTGCAGTGGACTTGTGTCAAAAGAGACCCCTTTATTGGAGGAGTCTTCACCATCTCAAAAGTTGAATAAAAACAAGAGGTCTGGAAGCCCATCTCCTCTGTCTGCAAATAAGGCTATTATGAAGTGTGGTGTATCTGGTAATATGTTAATTGAGAATAGGCAAAATGATGGCAATGACACATGAGAGCAGATTGTAGGGATTCACTGGATGTTAATACTGAATGTTCAGTATCTCAGTCAATGCAAAATTCTGAGTTTTACATGCCTGAATAAATAGATGGACATATCACAGCTCCATAAAATTTGAATAAGATGCTGAGAATACCTCTTACTCGTCCCAGACTTCCTGTAGCAGCAAGAGAACAATCTGAACTCGAGAACAAGGGGTTGGCATTATTCCTCTCCAAGTTAAAACGAAATTTTGCAAAGGTCGGCTTTTCAAATATAACTTATGTCGGCTCTCCAAATGTAAAGATCAAGTCGGCCCCTATATAATATATAATAAAAAATTTCATTAAAAATTGGAATTTGATTCAAGTCGGCCCATAAAATTTTTTTTTAAGAAAGGTCGGCTCCATTTTTTGTATAAATACCCCCCCACGATTTCATTTGAAGATGGAGTTTTGAAGGTGAGCTCTGCGATTTTGGATGACAGCAGAGGTATTGTTTTAGCGTGATTTTATGAAGGGTGAGCTCTGAATTTTTTTTTGGCTGCCTCAGGACCTAAGGCTTCAGCAGAGGCGTGGAAATTTTCAGCATAATTTTTTTTCTCACGCTGGTGTAATTGCTGGGATCGATACCATTCCACTCTTCTGCCTCACTGCCTCGCTGCCAACCGATCCTTTACTCCATATCACAGAAAAAGCTGCGACCTGTGAACATGAGAAAATCAGCAGTGGCATTTGAACATATCTCTCAAGACAGTTGCTACGAGTTATGGATTTAGGCTGCGAAGTGTGTGAAGATTGTGGACCGTTTATTTGTGCATGAAATTGAAGCAAGTGGGAGATGGTGCGATCAGATCCATGGATAATATAATGGTCCTTCTTTGCTGCATCGCATTCTCTGGTGGACTCTATCTTTCTGATATAAAGTGCTGTGGGTAGAAGACCAACAGATTGCCATTATATTATTGCCAATATTACTCGAGAGGAAATAGACATTTTCCATTCCCGAACATTATGTCATGGTTTAATGGAAGACATTTTTTGCCTCCACAAATTATTTTTTAATGCTTTCTCTCCGTTGTCTATAGTTCTGGAGCACAAGTCAGCGTTAGTTAAGCTGTCGAATAATTATTAGTTTTTGGCTGGTGCTCATCCCTTTGCCAGTGCCTCATATCGGTTAACTTTGAAGGTATGGGGAGCTTCTAGCCGAGGGAAAGTTGTTGGAGGGAGAGGATCTGGAATTTGCTTATGAAAGTATATCTGCATTCTCAAGCAGGAGGACCAACCAGGAGGCTGTTTTGGGGATAGAGGAATCTTTGAAAGAAATCAGAAAGCTACAAACAGAGGAGTTAACTACTGTCAATCTCTTCAGAGACAATACGCCATCAGTAGTTTATGTCACCAATCTTGCTGTCAGGCAAGATGCATTTACATTGGATGTTTTAGAGGTTTTTCAAGGTTCTGGATCTGACTAAATCAAAGAGTTCGGATAACTGATGCTTATGGTTGTTTTAGTTCTTGCTGAAGATTGAACACAATCCATCGTTGAAGTTTATAGTCTGAGTTTATTCGAGCTAGAGCAGTCAATCCACAGAGGTAATTCGGGTTTGGAGCAGTCGATTTCTCTTCTGCAGTAGTGGATTGTGGGAAATCATAATGTGGTCTGAATTTTGGGTCAACAGGGACAGTCGCAGGCATAATTGATGTTTGATTTCTGTGCAATTTTGGATGAAGATTATAACCTATGAAATTGGGTGGAAAGTGTTTGAGATCTCCAAGGTAGCTACATATGCTCCATGATCTGAAGGAAGGGTTGATCCTTGCACTCACTTAAGTGCAATACAGCTTATGGTGCTTACATATTGTCATCTATGCTTTAGAAGAATTGACAGAGCTTCTTGCACATGCATTGTTCCTTGCATTTGTTACTGAAGAAGATTGAATGGAATGCCTCTGACATATTGGGATTTTATAATGTCGTAATTCAGGCTTTAATTTTTAACATTGTGTTGTTTATGCGAATTGGTTCCTCTGCTGTAGATTAACCACCTGGATAAGGAGATCCCATTGCTCTTGCTGTTGAAACTGCATCAGCAATATACAATACTGTGAAGGTAGATTGATTAAGGGACATCTACAGCACACATACACAATCAAGTCTTTGCAAGTGAAGCAGCAGTGATCCGAGTTTGTGACAAGGTTTACATAGTCCTCAGCAAGTTTGATCTTGTGGGTATTTCCAGGTCAGCATTGTGACTCATGCAGTGTATAAATACAGTAATGCAAAGCCATGACCTTGCCTTGATATTTTATGATGATGATGGTGACATCCTTCAGAAGTGTCACCTGTATTGATCAGTATTGCAGCAGCAGCGTATTTAGCAGACTTTAATGACCAGCAGTAATGTATAGTGTTGACCAGCTGAAGATGAGCAAAGATTCATGAGCAGCAGTAAGTAGTGTTACAGCAGAGTTTATATGATGAGCAAAGATGACTTACAGCAGCTGATCGAGTTGGAAAATGGATTAGGATGACAAGCAGATCTATGACATCCAACAACAGAACAGATTGAAAAGAGAGATGATGTCGATGTGACACAGTGACAGTAAGTTTTCATTGTAATTGCAAGCTAGTCTTGCTTTTGAGGTTAGGATACCTCAAACCCTTCTTCGCAGGGTCTAAGAAAACCAGGCAGGGTCTTGGATTAAGAGTAGGTGCTCTATGTATCAGTAGGAGCTGATTTTGCCTAACGGTTGTAGCCGGACATAATAATTCAAAAGATTACAAAATTATATTGTGTTGTGTTCTGGCTCTTGATGGTTTAACTGCTTTTGATTTATGAATGATGAAGTGGAAGATGTTTATGAAATGTTTATGATAGAGTAATGAATTGATGAATTGGTAGCTAACCCTGATAAACTGTGAAAAGGTTAAAATTGGCTGCACACTGATTCACCCCCCCTTCTCAGTGTCTTCAGAGATCAGAGCTTGGTTGCATCTTATCTCTCTTCACTATCTGTTTATGAATCTAATGTTTCTTGTTCCACGGGTTCCTTCCTCGCTCAAATTTGTTCAAGCTTGGGCTTGAAATCTTCCTTCTTCATCCTCAAACTTCAAAAAATACTTCTTTACGGTTACTTTTTCTTCATAACAAGTAGATTAAAAGTTTAAAATCTTATCATTATATCTCTTGTTATATAGGTCTAAGATTTTTTCCAAGTTCATTATCAAAAGCTTTGATCTAGCCTTGTTTATCTTTAGTACTTGAAGTAGTATATTCTTCCTATCATTTGCAAGTACTATATCTTCAATTTTTATGCACTTTTAGCTAACATGCAAACCTTTTTGTGAGTTTTTTGTTGGCAGGTTTTTATACTCATCTTTCAGGAAAGGGGAGATTTGGAGGCGCATGCAAAGACTTGAACCATCAAAAAGGGCTCCTTCCAACCCCCTCTTCTTCTCTCTCATTTCTTCTTTACCCATTCTTCAATAAAAATTGGAAACTTGTTTGATCCTAACTCCAAAGGACAAAAAGTTTTCCTCAAAAGAAAAAAGATATTGTAAACAAGTTAATAAAGAGCAAGTGAGATAACGGCACCCACGCCCCACTTCCCCATTTGGGGAAGCACGTATCGTCCTTTGTTCGTTTCCTTTGCTTCATACCTGCATAATAATTTCTTAAGAGTAGAATAAGAAAAATTAGTCTTATTGCTTTTATAAAAGTTTGTTTATATAGTTCTACTTCATCGTTTTTAAAGCTTTCTTTTTTTCATATAAATTGTTAAAAAATAAAAGAACCCAAAGTCTCTTGAATCTCACTGAAAAGTGAATCAAGAGCACTCTCTATCGGAGAGGTTTTACTGTTTTGTCTTAGATTAGTTTTCTTGCTTTTATATAAATTGTTAAAAAAAAAAATAACATAAAATCTCTTGAATCTCACCAAAGGGTGGATCAAGAGTGCTCTCTGTTGGAGAGTTTGTTGCTTAGTTGTAGTCCTTTTATTTCAGCATCTTTTACTTTGTTTTCATAAATCTCTTGAATCTCTCCATAAGGCGGATCAAGAGTGCTCTTTGTCGGAGGGTTGTTACAATGGCTCTTGTTCACAATTAATAAAATTGAAACAAACATGTTGCCATTACCGTGTATGCTCTACCCCTCGCAGCTTAGTCTAACACTTTGGGGATATCAAAAGCGGTATTGTGCACTTATTAAATCCTCACATCTAAGTAATCAAGTCACCATAAAACTCACAACCCTCAAACATTACGGAAGGCATAACGAATCTAAGAAGTAGTGGGCAAATTCTTCAGGGAAAGCGGGAACTACTAAAAAGTGATCGCAGGGTCCCGTTAGGCTACTACATCCTTGTTGGTGTAGTGTTGAACATCCCCCCACAACTCCATCTAGCCCACATTTTCCTGTGCGAAGCCACTCTTCTAAGAATCCGGACATATCTCTAGTACCAAAAGGTATATCTTGGAGATCCCCTTCCCTTTTAATAATCAACTTCACGTTTAAAATTTACAATAAAATTTACCAAGAACACTTGCAAAACGATCTCAAGCACTCCATCTGGCACTGGTCTTGTCATTTGCTTATTATCTATCTGGAGCACTTTTTCATCTATTTTCATATCATGGATGCTTTACTTTGAAATTGTAATTGTCAAATGGTTGTGTATCTTTAATTTTATTGCAAGTACTTATTTGGTTCTTTTATTGTAAGTCTTTTTCAAAAAACTCCTAAAAAACACCCATTCGCATCATACACCAAAAAATATCTTAAAACACAAGAGCCTTAAAAACTCTTTTTAGGGTCTACCCCCTTTGGCTTCCTCAGGAGTTTGCCTAAACGGAGGAGTCGGGATCAGGTGACAGCACCTGACTCTTTGCTTTCCCCCAAGGCCGCACCTTTCCCGCTTGGGAAACAACTTTTCGAAAGATTTATGCTAACGGTGTGCACAGCGACGGGCAACATTTTTGGCGCCACTGCCGAGGACAAATATTTTGTTCCTGGACGACTTTTTCCTTAGTTTTTACCTTGTCTTTTGATAGATTTTTAGTTTAAACAACTCTCTGATTTTAGTTTAAAATCCATCTAGCGACTCCACTGTCAATAAACACACCAAGGTATTCAACAAAAAGAAACTTTGTAGGCCTACTTAATTTCATCCCTGCACTTGAAAAGGTTTATGGGAGGAAACTAAGTAGGTTAGCTTCTCGTAGAATCCTTGAGAATCTTGGATCTGAGTCTATTTCAGACATCCATAGTCTTTTTGTTGAGAATAATAATTGTTTGTCTAATACAATGGGTGAATATTCTAGTCCCCTTGACATCTCTCAAATAGCAGGTCAACCTCACAATCTACCAGATAAAGCTGTAGGCAAACTTCCCATGTTCACTGGCACTGATGCCATCAATGCAAGTCTTCATCTTAAAAAATTCTCCAGATGTATCAGCGCCTTTATCAATGATCCTGCTCATAAACACGAAGATGAGCTATATGAAACTCTTTACTCTTTCTTTGGAAGGAGATGTTGGTGTATGGTTCAACAACTTGCCAAACAACTCCTTTGCAACTCTTGCAACATTTAAAACTGCTTTCACCAACAAGTTTGGTGAAAAGAAAGAGCCTCGACATCAGTTCGCTACTTTGACCAACATAAAAATAAATGAGAATGAAACAATGGATGAATTCAACAAGAAATTTGCAGATTTGACGAATGCCATCCATACTGACTACAAGCCTACTGCTCAGTCCATCTTAGTCTACTATATTGAAGCTCTTAGTGGAGAAATGCAGTATCAACTCAGAGATAAAGACCCTACCACTCTTTTGATGGCCCAGGAAATGGCTATTAAAATTGACAGGAATATGCAATCTTCTAGTAAATCAAACATTCCTGGATACACAAGGGCCCTTATCCCTCCTAAGAAACAGAAGATTAGAGCTAAGGATTCCACGAACCACATGTAGGATACTTATGACAAGAAAATGAAGGAGATGAAAGATAGGATGGAGGCCTTACAAGCCGATTATGCAAATCAACTAAAAAATATGCAAAATTGGGTAATAAACATGGAAAGAGCTCAAACTAGTCTGAAAAATTTTCCTCCTAAGTGAAATTGGGTTCAGAAGAAAGCCCCGCAAGATAAAAGGCCCCCTAATCAACTAGATCCCATCAACATGTTGAGGAAGTCATTCCCTACTGCAGACCTTGTGAGGCCCTTCATGAAGATTCCACCTGTTACATAGCCCGTCAAATCCTAGAGCATGGTCTTCCAGAGTCAAGTGATAGTGAAGAATATTCAAGAGATCCTGAGTACATCAACACAGTAGGACAGATCCATCCTGTCACCACATAAACCTGGAGTCAAGTGAGAGAGTTTAGTCAACAATTGGATAACCTCACTTAGAACTTTGGTACTAAGCCTACAAATGAACAAATTAAAGAAATGCCTCAGTTCAAAGGCATCACCTATGAGAGAAGGGATAGTCCGGGGACTTCAAAAAGTAAACAGTATCTTCCTAAGGTAACTGCTCCGCCTAATGCAGATGATGTAGGTCTTGATTTGGGAACTTGGTTTTCAAAAGTTAAAGTGTCAGTCCTTGCAAGTGAAATAGTTAAAATTCCAGAACAAAGAGAAAAGTTGTTAAAAGTCTTAAACTCTCCACCTCCCAAAAAGGTAAAGTTTAAAGAACCTATAGAAGAACCTTCTCCAGCTCTAAATAATGTCCAAGAAGATCCAATTGTAATATTGCATACTATGGATTCAAGAAAAGAAGATCATCCCCCCTTCTACGTATCATTGATGATGGGTGATCTTCTTCTACATAATTGTATGCTTGATTCAGGATCCTCCTCTAATATAATGACTGGGAAAGTAATGGAACAGTTGAACCTAAAAACAACTAGGCCTTATTGAAATGTCTGTGCTATGGATTCCAAATAAGTGGATGTAGTGGGAATCATCAAGTGAGACTAGCTAAGTACCTAGATATTCACATAGCCATGGACATTCTCGTGATTGATGTGCCAGATAAATGGGGGATGTTGTTGTCCAGAAAGTGGGCTGCCACTTTGGGAGGATGGATTCAAATGGATTGGACTTATGCTACGATACCCGCATCAGAAGATTCATGGGTAAAGTTGCGTAATGAAAAGGAAAAGAAGTACCATGTCGAAAACCCTAAGAAATCCTTAAATGAGTATGTTTACAACACTGATGATATTGGAACCTATACCTACTACTCTACCTTCTTGGCTCCCCTTAAAGAAAAAATAAAAAACGAGAAGGTAGATGAGATATGGAGGATGAACTTTGATGGTGCTCATTCCAGAGTTGGGAAGGGTGCAGGTGTGGTCATCACATCGCCGAAAGGGAAAATTTTCAACTTTGCTTATAGATTGGAATTTGAGGCAACTAATAATGTAGCAGAGTATGAAGCACTTTTACTTGGTTTGGAAACGACAAAGGATATAGGGATAAAAATGTTGAGCATAAGCGGCGACTTTGATTTGATAATCCTCCAAGTTAAGAATGAATTTGCTTGTAAGTGTAAAAGAATGAAAAAATATAGAAATGCAGTCTGGGACACAATGGAATATTTTGATGCCTTAAACTTAACTTCAATTCGTAGGGCAGAAAACAGCTTGGCAGACAAGTTGGCAGTAGCAGCCTCAACTCTCCAACCCTCTGAGGAATTTGATGTCCGCCGATTGCACACCAGCAGCAAAAATTTTCTGAAAGTTGTCTCCTCACTTAGAAAAGTGGAAGAGGTGTGACCTTGGGGGCAAACACAGAGCCAGGTACTATCACCTACTCCTAGCTCCTCCGTTTAGGCTAACTCCTAACGAAGCCAAGGGGGGTAGTCCCTAACAAAGAGTTTTCTATGTATCAATGTTTAAGTTAAGTTTTTAATGTTTGTATGCGGATGGGTGTTGTTTAGGAGTTACTGTGATTAGAAATGATTAAACTTATGAATTATGAACACAAGATAAAGCAATCCACGTTGCTATCACAAGAATTAGAAGATAGACAATAATTTGAGAACTCACGAAATGATAAATCATTTACAGATATAAACTTATAATCAAAATATCCAATGGACAAATGGCCCAGATTATCAATAGTGCGTAAAAGAAAGAACTAGTGCCTATGGAGTCAACTTATCAGAGATGCTTCGAGCGTAAAGATGATGTGAATCTCAAAATAATGCCAGTGAATGTTTATTGCGCTTAATCTTGGTTAATTTTAAAGTTTTTAGATGATCTTGCTTATGGCTTCAGCGAAAGGTTTTCAATAGCCGGGAAAATCTTCCATGTCAATCCATTTGAGACATGACGGCCCGCCCAATATCCCAGGCTGGTTTCGCGAAGATTGACCAGCTAGCTGAGAATCTTAGACAACGGGTGGTTCTGGTGCCTCTACTAAGAAGAACTTAGGAAATTTTCTACAATGCTGGTGCGTTAGTTATGGGTAAAAAATTTATTGTGTTTTCCTTTGTGAACTTAACAAGTCCGTTCACCGTTCTAAGTACGAGCCCAACTCAAAAGTCGGCAGAGCATACTAGGTGAAGGATAATCAATGAAGTAAATTAAATAGGGGAATGTGAGTTGCAAATTTTATTAAGTAAATTAATTAAAACTCTCCGACAGAGAGCGTTCTTGACCTTGTCTTATGACAAAGGTTCAAGAGACTTAGCTAAACTATATGCTTGATGCAACGGTATGCAGTGGGAATGCTCTGTGATAGAGAGTGCTCTTGACTTGGGTTATGGCAAGTTCAAGAGACTTTAGCAATTAATTAATTAAACTCAAGAAAAATTAAAAAAACTAATCTACCCAAGAATCTCTTTTAGGTTTTTAGGCCTTAATCGGGAGAGCATGGGGGTAAGTAAATCAAACCAAGATAGCAAAAGCAACTCTCCGATAGAGAGCACTTTTGATCCACCTTATGGTGAGATTCAAGAGATTTTGATTCTTTTTAAGTTTTGCAATATTATATCAAAGAAAGAAAACAAAACTTTGAACTAACTAAGTAATAAAGTAAGAAACTTTTTCTCTTTTCTACTTTATGAAAGATAAACTTTTCAAAAATAAACTACCTTTCCCTATTCTATTCTAATCATTTATTCTATAAGTATGCAAACATGAAAAGGGACGATACAAGCTTCCCCCAAATGGGGGAAGAGGGGTGTGAGAGCCGTAATCCCACTTGCTCTTTATTATCTTTTTTACAATGCTTTCTTTGACTCTGCCTTTGAATTTTCTTGAGAGAACAAGGTGAGAAAGGGATGGAAAGAAGAGGGAAATCTTTTGTCTTTTTGTGCTCTTTGTTTGCTTCCTTGTTTGCCCTTAGCCTTTGGGTCTTTCTCGATTCTTCCTGAAAGTAAGAGCTTTAGACAATTCAAACGTTATATGTTAATCAAAAATTAAAGAAATAAAACTACAAACTATTATTTAACAAAGGGGTAAAATTTTGCAGTGAAAGAGGAGAAAAAGAGAGAAGAAAAGACAATGGGAGAGAGAAAAGGATAAAAGGGGGCTGTCCAAAAGGCAATAAGAGGGCTACAAACAGTAAAAAAGAGGGTTGTTCAAAAGGCAAAAAGAGGACTGCAAAAAGTAAAAAAAAGGGCTGCAAACTATGACAAGAAAGAGGAAAAGAGGGCAGCAAAAGGGAAAGAGGAAAAGCATGCCAAACAAGGCAATGGAAGGGAAGCCAAAGGGTGGAAAAAATTAAACTAGGGCTTCCTAAAGTAACTGGTAACCAAGAAAAGATAGATTCGAAATTTTAAGATGGAGCTTTGGAGTAAGATCTCCTTGTGTTTTTCCTCTTGGAAAAAGCCCAACTCTGTAGGTCCTGAAAGACAACAATGTTAGAAGATTCTTATAATGATGGAGATGAAATTGATGCAACTGAGCTCGCACCCTTCTCCAAACGGCAAGATCTATTAAGACAATCCAACTCGAAACCCAGTGAGATCAAACAAAATAACTAGTATGCTATGAATATTTAAACCAAGATCAATACTTCATATAACTGAATACTTGTACTCATCTAGATTATGATCAACTTTGCTTAATAATCCAACTTGACAGCTGCAAATGGAAGATCTTATGTTCTAACAATAGACTTCTAAAGCTAGTTATTTGATTCAACACATGAGTACCAAATTGAAAGCAAGGAAAGAGATCACCTCATAATAGACACATCCACCAATGAAGAAACAATCATATAGACCTCCAAAGTCGAAAAGCTTTATTCAATAAAATAATGATTACAATTTTTGCAGAGTTTCTATGCCCGAAAGTCCATCTTGAAAGAGGAGCCAAACACCTCTATTTATACAAAAGCTAACATCCTAAAACCTAAAACAAAACTGGCACTTGAAGAGAGCAAAATAGCAAGTCAACTTCTCAATCAAGATCCAATCAAAACCAGCTTGGAGTGCACACTGCTTTCAGTAGACTCGAGCTGCAATTAAAAAAAGATGGGGAGGTGGCCTCCACCTTGGCAAGGTGCCCCCATCCCCTCCTTGGAATCGGCGACCATCAAATGCGGCAGCTCCAAGTGCATACACGTGAACCAAAGGGATCTGCGCGAGCCTTTGTGGAAGATCTTTAGTTGAAGGGAGCCGTGATTTGTTGTGCATAAATCATGGGAAGAGCCCCACCAAACAAGCCAACGCGAGCTCTAAATATTGGGTTGACGTCACCACTAACACATTAAACCAACCATGCCCGAGCTCCATGCTTCACGTCACCATCTCATGCATTAATTCATGACTTATACAATTTCCATGGTGTGGTGTATAATATCATGGTTTAAAAGATTTAATTTAATGTGGATAGGGGACCACACATATCCACTCATCATCCACATACTCCAAGCTAGCGCGGAATCCATCCATCCCTTTTCACATAAGCATGGGCATTTCAAAACTCACATCACCATCTTTTAAATTAAATCACCACACTTCTTTTAAACCATAGCTCAAGTTATATTATATTTTGAAATGGGTTATATGGCATGAGGGACCCACCTCCATGTCACCCTCATCATTAAAATAATGATTTTTTGACCTTTTAATAATATTTTGACCAAGTGCCAAAATGTCCATTTTTAGCATTAAAATGTCATCCTGATGCATTTTTAGTCAAATACTGCCTCACGGGGTGCTTTGGCTGCCCGACTGATGGTGAAAGTGGACCTTGGGGTAAACATCTTGCTCTGGGCTTGAAAATGAGCCCAACCATGCCGAAAACAGACTCTGGATCACACTTTTATTACATTTTGAAATTTTCCATTTAAACCATTAAAAAATCGCTTAAAAAACGGAAAAAAAAAATTATTTTTCTCGGAATCCAACGAAACTCTAGGGGGACCTAGTACATGTTCATACGACTCAAGCGGAATGCCTAGCATGAAAAAACATATTGACACGAAGGCTCTAATAACCTCCTAAGGCCGAAACACCAAGACAACTATGCCAGCTTTGGAGGAGCGAGTGAAAAACTCAGAAATTATTGGTCGTTTGTTCAACAACCAATAATAACCCCAAGGGAAAAAACACTCTGGGCTAGTCAGCGTGATGCCCAAGTCCAGGAAGCCGAGCCTTTTATAAAAATTTAAATGCTAGGACATTTTTTACATTTTCACCAAGGGGGTATGAACATGTATTTTACAAAAAATAAAAAGTTCAGCCAAAAACTAGCTAACTCTGGAACACACTGAACTTTTGAACTCTGGAGATGAGCATTCATCATGCTCGATAACTGGTGGCTCAATAGGAAGTTCAACTATTGTACAAAATAGTTGGTAACAGAATTGTTGAACAATGATGGTAAATTAGAGATAAATTTTAGACCATCTATTCCAAACAACATGGAACATTGGCAAGTTTTTCAAAGTGATGAACAAATCTTGAAGTTTCTTCATAATGTCGAGGAATTTTCCAACTTTAGCGTCAACTTTCAAGAAGAAGGTAAAGAGTATTAGGGAGAAGGTAATCAATTTGATAATCCAGTACCTCGGGGCCTTGTTGGACTTGAGCAATTTTTTGTCAGACATGATGGTAGAAAAAATAATATTGATTCAATGAAACCTGGAGATTACATAGAAATCAATATTGGATCATATAAAAACCCAAAATTGATAAAAGTTGGAAAAGGGACATCTGAAAAGGAAAGGAATGACTTAATAAACTTGGTTAAAGAATATAGGGATGTATTTTCCTTCTCATATGATGAGCTGAAAGCATATCGGGAAGATGTGTTCCAACATACCATCCCTTTAAAACAGGATGTCAGAGAAGTCAAACCCTTTCAGCAAAAACTAAGACAAATAAACCCCAAGTTAGCCCCTATAGTTAAAAAGGAACTTGAAAAGATGTTAGCTGCAAGGATTATTGCACCAACAAGACATTCATCATGGTGTTCTAACTTGGTGGTGGTAAGAAAAAAGAATGGTAGTCTAAGGATATGTATAGATTTCAGGAATCTAAACATAGATTGTAAGAAGGACAATTATCCATTGCCAAATATGGAGACCCTTCTCCAGAGAATAACAGGGGTGGGCATGATGTTCATGTTGGATGGGTTTTCAGGATACAACCAGGTAGTGATTCAGAAGGAAGATAAGCATAAAACTACTTTTACCTCCCCTTGGGGTACTTTTGAGTATTTAAGGATGCCTTTCGGTTTGTTGAATGCTGGGGCCACTTTTCAAAGGGCCATGACTATGCATTCAAGGAGTTGATTGGAAAATTCATAGAGATTTACCAAGATGACTTTACAGTTTTTTCAAAAGAGAGACCAAGTCACATAGGCCATCTTAAGCAGGTCTTTGAAAGATGTAGGAAGTATTGTATTTCTCTTAATCCAGCAAAATCTATTTTTGGAATTGACGAAGGAAAGCTTCTAGGACACATCATCTCTAAATACAGGGTCAAAATTGATCCTGAGAGAATTGAGGCCATAAAAAAGATTCCCTTTCCTAAAAATGTCAAAGCTCTCCAATCTTTTAATGGGCACATCAATTTCATTAGAAGATTTATCCCAAACTTAGTTGAGTACATGAAACCTTTACAAAAGCTGTTGAAAAAGGGTGTTAAGTTTGAATGGACTAGTGAGGGTAGAGAAGCCTTCAGATGCATTAAAGAAGCCATCACTAGATCTCATGTCTTAGTCAGCCCGGACTATTCCAAAGATTTCATGATCTTCTCCTTTGCATCCAAGGATACTATTGCGAGGGTTTTTCTCCAGAAAAACAATGAAGGATTTGAGCAACCCATCGCTTTCAAGAGCCAGGACTTACAACACTTCGAGCTAAAATATACAACCATGGAAAAACAAGCTTTCTCCTTAGTAAGATCTTTGAAGCATTTCAGAACATATGTGGGTTACTCCTAAGATAGTTTGTTATGTACCTCACTCGGCAGTTAAGGTCAGGATAATGAAGAAGACTTAGGTATAATTTGTCAGAATGAAGAGTCTACACCAACCATGCCTCCAGAGTTGCAGCATTTAGATCACCATTGGTACTCTGATATTATATTCTTTCTTCAAAACCTTGCATGCCCTGAGCATCTAAAGGGTCATAAAAGCAGGGCCTTAAGGTTAAAAGTCGTCAGATATTGTATCACTTAGGAAGGACTGGGTTGGAGAAACCCAAATGGAGTGGTACTTAGATGTGTTAATGAGCAAGAATCTAAGAAGCTCTTGACTGAGTTCCATTATGGATTTTGTGGTGGGAATTATGCAGCAGATACGACAGCCCACAAAATCCTCAGAGCGGGTTACTATTGGCCCTCCCTATTTGCAGATGTTCACAAATTGGTCAGGAGTTGTCAACAGTGCCAGTTGTTCACTAGGAACCCTCGGTTGAAATCCTTCCCCTTGCAACCAGTTGTGGTTCAAGCCCCTTTCCAGCTGTGGGGGTTTGACTTTATCGGTAAATTCAAAGATAATTCTAGCAATGGTTATTGTTGGATTTTAACAGCTGTCGATTATTTCACTAAGTGGGTGGAGGTTATCCCCAGTAGAAAGGCTACTGATAAAGTTGTTATGGATTTCTTAGAAAATAACATCATTTCTAGATTTGGTGCTCTAGCCAAAATAACAACTAATAATGCCAAAGATTTTAGTTCTGCAAAGTTCACCAGCTTCTGCTTCAAATATGGCATTATTCTATCCCATTCTTCCAATTATTACCCACAGGGTAATGGTCTTGCAGAGTCCATCAATAAGAACTTAATGACTATCCTTAAGAAAACAGTTGGAAATAATAAGAAGTCATGGGATGGTAAGATTAAGTATGCACTTCGGGTTGATCGGATAAGTAAGAAAAGTGCAACCGGGAAAACCCCTTTTGAACTTGTATATGGTTTGATTGTTTCACTGCCCATCTACCTTCAGTTACCTGCCATGAAGATGCTCCATGAGTATGAAATGGAGGAAGATTCCATACCCAACAAGATTAATCAGATCATTGAACTAGATGAGAACCGAAGAAAGGAACTTGACCATAGTATCAGAAATCAAGATAAGATCAAAAGATCCTTTGACAAGTCGGCTAGGCCAAGGCCTTTTCAGATTAGGGATACAGTTCTCCTTTGGGATAAAAGGAGAGAGAAGTTGGGAAAACACGAAAAGTTTGACAACCTATGGATGAGTCCATACATTATATACGACGTGGCCGGCACAAATTCATTTCTCCTGAATACTATGGAAGGGGAAAAGTTGCTCTTACCAGTGAATGGGCAACAGTTGAAACTGTTCTTCAACAATGACATTTAATGCCCATGGTGGCATTCTAAGGGATTTTCTAAACCCTCATCTTTTCCTCTCAGATTTTTCCTTATTGTACCATAATTTTGTACTATATTGTTGTATCATATTTAGTTTTTTGTATATTATGTATGTACCATAGGTTTTACCTTATGCATAGTTGTTGTAACTTATTTATTTCATTTTGGATTTTTATATATATGTGGTACTGATGCACTTTAATTTCCTGCAGGAACCAGAGATTCTGGGCCGCTCGCACACTATTTTTGAATGAAAATCAAACAAGTGCACATCCCGCAGTTGGAGCCAGATGTTACCAACTATTTTGTACAATAGTTGAACTTTCTATTGAGCCGCCAGTTATTGAACATGATGCATGTTCGTTTCCAGAATTCAGAAGTTCAGTTTGTTCCAGACTTAGCTAGTTTTGGCTAGCCTTTTATTTCTTTTGTCAAAATGACCATACCCCATGGGGTTTGTAATAAAGTGTCCTAGTACGGGGGTCTTGAGTAGCTCGGTTCCCTGAGACTTAACAATCAAATAAGGTATTCCAAGGAGTTTTTTTCCTTGTCGATTATTCTTTGCCTTTAGCGGAGTAATAACCGATGAGTTTTTCTCCCGCTACCTCCAAAGCTGGAATGCCCGAATTTGGCGGTTAGGCCTTGGGGGGTTATTAGAGTCCAACTGTAAAATATGAACCTACTAGACACTATTGGTATGTCCTATGATCATTTCCTATGTCCCGAGGTGTGTTAAAGCATTGTCCGAAAAAAACTTTAGAGGATGTCTTCAAGTTTTTATTTTTTATTTTTTTTAATAATTAATTTTTTCTATTAATTAAGCCATTCTTCCTATGGTTTAATTGAAATTTTTCAAAATGTAATAATTAAGTGGTTTGGGGGTGGATTTTGACAAATGGGTGCTCGTTGTAATGTCCCCCTCTAATTAAGCACCCAAAACACTCGCTAACCTACTTAATTCCCATAGGTTTGAGCTGGTACTGCATGAGAGGGAATTAACTGAGAGCATTTGATACTTGGAGCAGGTCAGGACATTCATTCAGTGTTAAAGTCATCAGTGGGATAAAAGGAGCCTTATTTCTTTAGGATTAAAAGTCAACATCAAAATAGAATTGTATGCATGCAAAAGTGAAGCAGAAACCCTAAAAGTGACATGCAAACCCTAAAAGCGCATGAGACTCTATTTAAGAGGGCTGTGAGACTAAAAAGACTATCTATTATTATTGTTGATTGATTTGGAGTTTTTGAGCAGCAACACAGCGTGCAACCGTGGTAGTTGGGGTTGAAGACGGTGTCTTCAGCTAACGAGGGTTCGGCAGTGAGATATCTTCCCTAGTCTCTTTTTGGGATAGATCATTCAGGTTTATCCATAGCATTCATCATATACATCAATATCCAAGGATCCAACACACTCAGTAGGATTATTGGCAGATCCACGTTTTGCAGCTGGAAATAGATGGGAAACTACAGAAGGATTCGTTGGGACCATAAAACCCAGTCTTTCCTCCGCATGTCAGCTTCCTCCTTCTCAGCAGGCCTATCCTATGGCATAGAGTGACTATCAGCCATCAGTTTGCTCACTTGGAGCAGTTATCAGCAAAACAGAGAGGTTGGGGGGCATGAGTAGCAAAACAACAAACCAATTTGCTAGGGCACTTAGAGGCAGCCAAACCTCTGCATGTGACAGTCCACCTCTCTGGCAGCAGAAGACCGACAAGTCCACAAAATTTCAGCAGCTTTTGACCATTCCTCCTCCAAAAACGTCACCTTCAATCTAAGGGGTGCACACGTGTGCAATTGGGTGTCAACAGCAGAAGGGTAGCACTAATACTTCATCCATTCGGCACTTTATGCATGCAGCCTATCTCAGGAGTATTATCAACCAAATTATCAGTGGTAAGTGTTAAATTCCTTTCTGCAAACCCTAACCCTAATTCAGCTATATTTTAGGGTATTTTTGCATGGCAAGTTTGCATGCATAGTTATTCCGTATTTTTGCACAAGATTGAGTGTGTGAGTTAGCATTATACACAGTATCAGTAGAATATCAGTGTTTGGGATATTATAGTGGTATCAGAGCATGTTCCTTGCCAGCTGTGGGCTTGAACATGAGAAGTAAATGAATACAGAAGAAGACACTTTTATAACCTATAGGAAAATGAAGGGTAGGTACACGGAGGAATTTGAGGATATCCAGCTAGAAGATACCAACTCAGACAAGGACCCAACAGGTATACACTCTGACAGGGAAAAAGGAACAGGAAAAGATGAGGACAGGATGGAGTTTCGCAGCTTAGTAAACGCATTGCAGGACCTAGCCAAAGTGAAAAAGGACGTACTGCATGCAATAAACAGATTGTCGGCGAAACCCGAACCA
Organism: Pseudotsuga menziesii; assembly: GCA_001517045.1. Classification (NCBI taxonomy): domain Eukaryota; kingdom Viridiplantae; phylum Streptophyta; class Pinopsida; order Pinales; family Pinaceae; genus Pseudotsuga; species Pseudotsuga menziesii. Next base: position 24,611 of record LPNX011008797.1, on the reverse strand, counting down.
GGTAATAGCAGTATACCTCTCTCACCAGTAGATAGAGGGTCTACAAGCAGTAGTGGGAAGCATGCATACACCAATATGCAAAACACACCACACATATAGAACAAAACTTCCAGTCAGCCGACTATGCCTCACTTCCTGGAAGATGCAGTAGCAGGACCAGTCATGCCAGTAGAGCCTAGTGAACCATTTGGAGCCTATTTACAGGAATACAGGGACTTAGGGGATGAGTTTCATGCAGCCATGTCCTTTTCAAGTTTCTACAACATGAAGAGTAGGAACAAACACAGGAATTTCAACAGGGGATTCAATCATAATTATGAGTTGCAGAAAACCTTGGGTAGGTTGACCATCCCAAACTTTGATGGGGCTCATGGAGGTTCAGCGAGGATATGGGTTCAGAAGTTGGATACGTATTTCCAACTCAACCCCATGACAGAGACAGATGCCATTAAATTGGATACACTCCACCTAGACGGAGAGGCTCATGAGTGGTGGTACCATGAACTAGTGACATTGGGTCACAACACCATCAGTTCCTACACTGAGTTCACACAAAAGCTCATGGAGCGGTTTGATAGGAAGGACCCAGAGATACACTTCAGAGAGTTGGCTCAACTCAAGTAGACAGGTAGCGCCGAGGCCTTCATCTCAGAGTTTCAGAGGGTAGTTGTTATGGTGACCGATGTGTCAGAGAACAAGCTGATTATGTTGTTCATAGAGGCCTTGACAGAACCACTATAGGGATGGGTGAAAGCCTACAAACCCCCCACTTTACAGGTTGCGATCAGCAGAGCCAGAGATCTCCAAGACTCAGTCCCAAAGAACAAGTTTCCACTCAAGACCAACTTTCCAGTCAGAGACAAGGATAAGAAACATTTCCAATCGAACATACCGAAGAAAACTTAGTTAGACGATGACACAAGGAAAAACTTGAGACAGAAGAAATTGTGTTTTACTTGTCAGGAACAGTGGGTTCCAGGACACAGGTGCTCAGGAAAGGCCAAATTCCATTACATAGAGGTATATTCAGACAGTGAAGGGGAGGAATACGAGCAGGAAACAACAGAGGAATTACGGGCAGCAGAGGAGGAGTCACTCCAAGGGGATACACCAGAGGGAGTTATTGCTACATTATCCGGGGTACCTAGGTTTCATACTCTCAGGGCCAGAGGAGTAGTACAAAGCCACAAAGTAGGAGTATTGATTGATGGGGGGGCAACCCACAATTTCATTAATGCAGCATGGGTGGCTAAGAGGGGTATTCCGACAGAGAAGTTTGAGGGATTTACTGTAGCAGTAGCCAGAAACTCTAGCATGGAGTGCAACTATTGGATTCCTAAACTAAATGTCACATTAGGCAACTACCAGATGACAGATTCATTCTATGTAGTGAATGTGGCCGATACAAATGTAGTATTAGGCGTCAAATGGCTTTATTCAATAGGAAAATATACTACATACTACCAAGCAATAGAAATGGAATCCTAGGGACCAGATGGTAAACGGGTGGTTTTGAGGGGCATGAACACTTATCCCCCAAAACCAGTCTCTTTACAGAGAATGGAGGTCGTGCTCAGGCAAGGTGACATAGAATGGATCACAGAGTGCTTGGTCACCTTTAGGAAACCTCCAAAGAACAACACCCAACACCCAGCAGATATTTAGGCATTATTGCAGAAGCACGAGAAGGTATTCCGGGATCTTCCAGCAGGTAGACCACCAGACAGGGGATTTGAGCATATCATTGAGTTAGAGGAGAGGACTCAAGCAATCATCACCACCCCATACAGGCATCCCAAAAAATAGAAGGATGAGATCGAGAAGACGATCAAGGAATTATTAGAACTAGGATATATCCGGCCCAGTTCTAGTCCCTTTGCATCATCAATGGTCTTAGTTAAAAAGAAGGATGGCACATTGCGAATATGCATTGATTACTAAGCACTAAACAAAAAACCATCAAAAACAGGTATCTCATTCCCAGAATTGATGAACTAATGGACGTGCTACGGGGGACCAAATACTTTTCAAAGATTGATCTTCGCTCAAGGTACCATCAGATCCGAGTAAGGGATCAAGACATTTCCAAAACAACTTTCCGGTGCCATTATGGTCACTATGAGTTCTTGGTCATGCCATTTGGACTCACCAATGCTCCATGCACCTTCCAATCGTGCATGAACGACACTTTCAGGGCTCAGTTACGTAAGTATTTGCTAGTATTCTTTGATAATATTTTAATTTACAGCAAAACTTGGGAGGAACATCTGAAACACTTAGATTAGGTATTGAGAATTCTAGAAGAGCACTCGCTTTACACGAAGATGTCTAAGTGTGAATTTGGCATGAAAGAGATGTTGTATCTAGGGCACATAATCAGTGCAGAAGGGGTACAAGTTCATATGGAGAAGATTAGAGCTATCAGGGATTGGCCCACGCCAAAGACAGACACTGAGCTGAAGGGCTTCTTAGGCCTTTGCACATATTATCGGAGGTGTGTTAAGGGATTTTCTCAATTCGCTACACCACTCACCGATCTCACAAAGAAGGGGGCATTCACATGGACAGATTTGGCATAGAAAACCTTTGAAGAAATAAAAACCATCATAAGTTCTTGCCCGGTTTTGGCACTACTAGACTTCTCACAGCCATTCATAGTGGAATGTGATGCTTCAGGGGAAGGACTAGGCGCAGTACTAATGCAAAACCATCACCTGATTGCATTTGAGAGCAGGAAACTGAAAGACTATGAGCACCACTACTCCATATATGACAAAGAGATGCTAGCCATCTTACATGCCCTCACTAAATCCAAACAGTACTTGGTGGGCAGCAAATTCAAAATCAAGACAAATCATAACAGCCTCAAGTACTTCTTGGAGCAGAAGGAGTTAAATGAGCGCCAACAGAAATGGGTTAGCAAGGTGCAGACCTATGATTTCGAGATAGAATATGTGAAGGGTAAGAATAATGTAGTAGTTGATGCATTATCCAGACGACCCGCTTCGTTATCCCTCATGAGTATATCCATAGATTGGAGGTCTCTTCTCTTAGTAGAGTACTCCAAAGACAAATTTGCTTGTGACTTATTGGATGGACAGATCCAGGATGACAAGTACAGAATCATTGATGACATCATCTATTGCAAGGGCAAGATATGCCTTGTCCCAAAATCAGCCTTAACAAAGATCCTACAGGCATCACATGACTCATCGTTATCAAGGCATCAGGGTTTCTTAAAAACCTACAAGCAAATCGGAGAGAGGTTCTCATGGAAGGGCCTCAAAGGGGAAGTAATGCAACACGTTCGGGAATGCAGCATCTGCTAGTAAAACAAGATCAAGCACACTCATCCGACAATGATACTTCAGCCACTACCGATTCCGGAGCAGAAGTGGGAAAGCATCATGGACTTCATTACAGGGTTACCCAAGGTACAGGGACGAGATTGCTTATATGTAGTGGTAGATCGGTTGACCAAATTTGCTCACTCCTTTTCTATCTCATCCGATTATTCAGCAGCACAGGTAGCCGAGTTATTTTTCCGAGAGGTTTTCAGACTACATGAGATACCCAAAACCAATAGTCAGTAATTGGGACAGTAAATTCTCCAGTGCCTTCTGGAAGGAGCTATTCAGGTTGGTAGGGACAGAACTCGCTACAAGTACGAGTTATCATCCGTAAAGCAACGGGCAGACATAGATTGTCAACAAGTGGGTTGAAGGGTATTTGCGCAATTATGTAGCAGGCCAACAGAGGACATGGATTAAATGGCTACACTTGGGGGAATACTGCTACACTACTACCTACCATATGTCTATCCGGATGACACCTTTTAAAGCATTATATGGCTATGAGGCACTGAGCTTCACAGATTTAGCTTTTGGAGACAGCAGAGCACCCAAGGCAAAAGATTGGGTACAGGACAGTCAGGATATCCTTAAGGTCTTGAGGGAGAACTTACAAGTAGCACAAAATCAGCAGAAGCTATACGTAGACAGACACAGGATTGAGAGGAGCTTTATGGTAGGAGATCTGGTATATTTACGACTACAACCATACATGCAATCTTCCCTCAAGAAAAAAGGAGCGGAAAAACTAAAACCTCACTTCTATGGTCCTTACAAAGTAGTTCGAAAGGTTGGAGAGGTGCCTTATGAGCTAGAACTCCCGGAGGAGAGAAAGATCCACATTTTGCAACTAGAAATAGCTGGGAAACCACAGAAGGATTCGTTGGGACCATAAAACCCAGTCTTTCCTCCGCATGTCGGCTTCCTCTTTCTCAGCGGGCCTATCCTACGGCATAGAGTGACTATCAGCCATCAGTTTGCTCACCTGGAGCAGTTATCAGCAAAACCAAGAGGTTTGGGGGGCATGAGTAGCATAACAACAAACCAATTCACTAGAGCACTTGGAGGCAGCCAAACCTCTGCATGTAACAGTCCACCTCTCCAAAAACGTCACCTTCAGTCTGAGGGGTGCACACGTGTGCAGCTGGGCGTCAACAGCAGGAAGGTAGCACTGATACTTCACCCATTCGACACTTTATGCATGCAGCCTATCTCAGGAGTATTATCAGCTGAGTTATCAATGGTAAGTGTTAAATTCCTTTATGCAAACCCTAACCCTAATTTAGCTATATTTTAGGGTATTTTTGCATGGCAAGTTTGCATGCACAGTTTTTCCGTATTTTTGCATAAGATTGAGTGTGCGAGTTAGCATTATACACAGTATCAATAGAATATCAATATTTGGGATATTACACTCGTTTTCTAAGCCAAAACACCCATTTAACCCCTAGACCCACTTATCCTAAGTTTCTGATGATTATTTTGCACTTAATTGAATATTTTCTCAAAATTAATAAATGAGGAATATTGAATTAAAACAATCAAAGAAATATTAAATGGAGATAAATCAAAAACTCTCCAAAATAATCCAATTTGAATAAAGTATAGAGCCAAATGACATGGTGTAATATCCCAAATCCCGATATTTTCTAATTCTAGGCAAATATGTTGATACAACTGGGCATGCAAACTGCCATGCAAAATTCCCTATTTTATAGCAAAAATTAGGGTTAGGGTTTGTAGTATACCTTTGTGCTATTTAAATTTTAAATCTGTGATCTTTTCACCATAATAAACTCTTAAACAACACCCATCCGCATCACCATACACCAAAAACACTTAAAATACATTGAGCCATAGAAACTCTTTGTTAAGGACTACCCCCTTGGCTTCGTTAGGAGTTAGCCTAAACGGAGGAGCTAGGAGAAGGTGACAGTACCTAACTCTATGCTTGCCCCCAAGGCCACACCTCTCCCACTTTATCAAGTAAAGAGACAGCTTTCATTAGATTTCTACTGCTGGTGTGCATTCGGCGGACAACACATAGTAACCAAGGAAATTTTAATTTTGAAGAAAGAGAAAGAGGAGAGAAGATTGATTTGCTGCTGGGATAAAAATAAAGCGTGAGGAAGGCCCTTTTGTGGAGCATCGAGGGACAGTGTCTTGAGCTATTTTGAATGGGGAATGGCGTCAATCTTGACCCACACCTCATCTGATTGAGAACGTGCAACTAGATCACAAAAACTTGCACAAACCCGTGAGATCTAGATATAAATGTATGGAAGAAAAAAGCATGCAAAAATAATCTTATTTAAGCAAAATCTTAGATCTTTGAGCATACACAATATGAATAAATAAAGCAAGTAAACTTACTTGCCAAATCTAAACTCTTGAGCATACACAATATGAATAAATAAAGCAAGTAAACTTACTTGCCAAATCTAAACTCTTACTAATTCAGCTGAATCCTTTGAAGCTAGAACACGAAAAAGCACAAAATTTGAAAAAAATGCAGTTACCACATTTGCAGCATGACACTGGGAATCCACACAATACAAGCACTACACGGTATAGCCTCCAAAGCTTCTTTATTCTCAACAAATAGATGCAAAATAGTAGTATTACAATAGGCACCATCTCTTCATCCAACTCTAACTAGTATGGAATGAGAGGGTTGTGCTTTATTTATAGTTAGAGCCAAGCCCCTGGGAGGCTACCTATATTGAAGATACACTCAGAGTTATCTGAGCTTGAACTAAGTTGAAGGGAAGAGGGGCTGAGTTGAACTGCAGAGGTGAATGACACCTCTCTCAGTTAGCTCATAATCATTTTCCAACACACCAAGCTAACTCAACAAGATCACCAACCTTCCATTGGCGTCAATCCTCCACACGTGCGACTTTGGTGAAGTGGGTGATGTCACCCCACACATGATTCGCTACCACCCAAGCATTAAACACCAAAAAAAATGAAACTCCAAAGTGAGGAGGGGTCCACCCAATTCCCCATTCGCTAGCCTTATTTCATTAGCGTGGAGTTTCATGACGTCACCCTCATCTCTTCACGTGAGCTTCCATAAAGGTTGAACCAAAGCATAGTGGAAAAAATCACCGATTTTTCGGCGATGTCCCGAAAAATCGCAACTTTTTCTGGCTACCGATTTTTCGGCCCGAAAAAATCGGACATCGGGAAAAATCAAGAAAAAATCGGGAAAAATCGGCAAATAGGAGAAAAAATCGGTAAGCAAATTTTGACCCTATTGAAGTACAAAATTTGCATTTTTTAATGCTTGTCGCAGTTTGCCGTTTTTTTTGCCGATGTTGCTGAGAAGATGTTTTATGGACCCTCATTGATTTTTTGTCGATGCCGATTTTTTCCACTATGAAACAAAGTTTTAATACAAAGTTTTAACATAAACTCAAGTTGGAAAAGGTTGTGAGCCTTAGGGGGACCCATGCCATGTCACCCCATTCAATATTATTTTAATTTTTCACCTTTTTCAAACTTTGACCATGGTGCCAAAATGTCCTAATTTAGCATTAAAATGCCATTATGACGCATCTTCAGCTGAATAATGCTCCACGGGGTGTTTTGGTCGCCCGACTGATGTGGAAAGTGGCCCTAAAGGTAAAGTGGACGCTCTGAGTGTGAAAACAAGTGTCCCCACACCAAAATGGACTCTGTATCTGACTTTTATTACATATTGAAATTTTTTAATTAAACCATTAAAAAATGGCCTAATTTTGCGGAAAAATAAAATTTTCTCGGAAAATGACGAAACTCTAGGGGGGCCTAGCACATGTCCATACAACTCAATTTCAATGCCTAGCATGTTGAAAAACACTAACACGAAAGCTCTAATAACCTCCTAAGGCCGAAACACCAAGACAACTACCCCAACTTTGGAGGTGTGAGTGAAAAACTTAGAAATTATTAGTCGTTTTTTCAACAACCAATAATAACCGAGGGAAAACACACTCTGGGCTAGTCGGCTTGATGCTCAAGTCTAGGAAATTTTTTACAATTTCCCCAAGGGGTATGAACATGTGTTACAAAAATTTAACAAAAAAGTTCCCAAAAGAAGCCTGAATGACTTATGAATTCTGAATAACGAACAAAGGTGTTTGTTCTTTTCATCTGGCTCACTTGATACGACCAACTAAGCATGCCTTAGTGGGTAACACAACCCTTCGTAGAAACATAGTCCATCTTGAAGCCATCAACAGAACTTCAATTGCCCTTTTCCAAAGGGGGTTTTCTTCATACCTTTTTCCTTCAAATTTTTAAATTTCTCATTTGGTTACTTAGTTACTTACTTCTATACTTTAGATCTACATGCTTAAGATAAATATCTTCCTTAGATCTAGTTTATAGAAGTGTTTTATTTGGTGCTTAAATCTAAATTTTCATAAAGTTGATCTCTCTTTCATCTAGATCTAGTATCAAATCTACTTTTCTTCGCAAGCATTTCAAGGATACTTTTAGCTTTCTAGCTTAAAGTAGTTTGCATCAGTGTTACAGAAATCAGCAATTTATCGCCAACATCGCGAGATATCGCAATGTCTCCTTGCTAATGATATTATTGCCAAACATCGCCACAATTTTTCAACGATTTTTTCGATGATATTTGTCTAGAAAAATCGCAATGTTAACGCGATGTTTTGCAAAAAATTGCGAGTCGACTTTTACTTTTGCGGCTAGGGCGAATAGAGGGTTAAAATGCTTTTTTTTTGTGTTATTTCATTTCTTTGCCGACGAAGCAGGGGAGAGGGTTTTCGTTTGTTGCACAGTGCACTTGTCGGAAGGATCGTGAACCGAGCAGACTGAAGCTGAACCGAGGAGAGTTGAGAGTCTCGAGACTGAGCCAGGAGGTAAGTAACTAATTGTTGTTTTTTTATTTACTGTTTTAAAAAACATTTTAATTATTTCTTACTGCCGGCAAAGTCCAACTCCAAACTGTGGCTCGTATGGGTGCCGGTGGACTGTGCAGGTGGATATATGCCGGTCACCGGTGGAGCCGAAGCCGAGTCCCGACTGTGCAGTGTGGACTGTGGGTAGTAGGGAACCATCGATGTCGGGTATACTAAAGTTTAAACTTTAAACCATAAAGTTATAATATATAATACATATTTCATATTATAGATAATATATATTATATATAATATGAAATATATATTATATAATATATAATTACAATAGAGATTATATACTATATATAAGATATATAAATTTGTAATACAATAATAAATATTAAATATACAATATATTTAAAAAGTTAAATTTAAATTTAAAACAGTATAAAGTTTAAACTTAAAACATTTTAAATTTTAAATTTTAAAACATTCAACTTTAAATTAAAATTTAGTAATTTATAGTTTAGTAAAATTTTCATTAAAATTTAGTAATTAAAATTTACAGTTTAGTAAAACTTTCATTAAAATTTAGTAATTTAAATTTTACAGTTTAGTAAATTTTAATTTTTTACAACATACAATGATTGACAATTTAACTTTAAAAATGTAGAAATGTAAAATAATTTTATGTATGTCTGATTTGCAATGAAATTCGCTAAAAAAAACTCTTTTTTTATGTTATAGGTTTTGAAATTTCAAGCTAGTTTTCATATTGCAAAGCTACAAGCATGCCAAAAACTTTGGATCCATTATGGGAGTATGCAGAGTCGGTTGATCCACAAAATCGACAAAAGCTTAGATGCAATATGTGTGGGAAGGAGATGACGGGGGGAATAAGTAGGCTCAAATACCACCTCGT
>LPNX011008797.1:3002-14271 GCA_001517045.1 Pseudotsuga menziesii | reverse complement strand
CGCAATGGGCTACTTGTATGAGGCCATGGATAGGGCCAAAGAGGCCATTAATGCCTACTATGAGGACAAGGGGGAAGAGGGGCAAGCGAAACAACAATTGACATGGGAGGTGATTGATCAGCGATGGAACAAAACACTTCATCGCCCCATTCATGCTGCAAGCCTATTCCTCAACCCCGCATTCTCTTACTCATGTGGCTTTGACTTTGATGCAGAGGTAATGGATGGGTTCTTGGAGTGTGTCTAGAGGATGGTGCCAAGTGCAGCTGACCGTTCAGAGATTTCCAAAGAGTTGGAAGTCTATAGGAGGGCCATGGGAACATTTGGCTTTGATATGGCTATTAATGACAGGAAGAACATAATGCCAAGTAAGTCTCACCTTGTTTCAAAATTTAATTTCATTACTTTCTTTGTTTTATATTTCAAATTTTCAATGTCTTCTCTTATGTTTCTCCAATTCATTGTAGATACTTGGTGGGAAACCTATGGCAGACGAGTACCCCATCTCCAAAAGCTTGTTGTTCAGATCCTAAGCCAAACATGTAGTTCTTCTAGTTGTGAGCGCAACTGGAGTGTATTTGAAAAGATACACACCAAGAAGCGCAACAGGTTTGAGAATTTGAAATTAAATTCTAAATTCATTATAACTTGTAATTTATGTCATATGGGTAATTTATGTATTCTAAATTCTAATTGGATAAATTTATGGTAATCATACAGGTTGGATACCCAACGCCTGAATGATCTAGTGTACGTCTCCTACAATCTCAGGTTGTGGATGAAGCAACTTGAGAAAAAACCTGAGGTGGAGGTGGATGCTATTTCATTGGATCACATTGACACCGCTGCTGCATGGAGAGCGGAGATTGAGGAACCTATTATGGAGGCAACTCCTGATTGGTTAGAGGATGATACACAGGACATGGAGACTGAGACATGGGACGATGAGTGGTTAGACGCATTTGAGATTGTGCCACCACCGGAGCCACCAGCCACACAGCCACTAGTTGCAGAGCCACAGTCTCAGTCAGAGGGAGCCAGATATATGGGCAGTTGTAGCAGTAGCGGTGGTAGAGGACTTGATGAGGGTCCAGTACCTCATCATTCTTCTAGTTCTTCTAGAGTACATCAATTTCCAGGCACTTCTAGAGGACGAGGATGTCCACGACGACCCCCACGAGCACCTGGGATTTCTAGCTCTAAAGGCGGAGCCATTACTAGAGCGATTACCTTTGCCCGTAAAAGGGGTAGAAGGAATCCATAGTTTACTTTATTTGGTTGATTACATTGCATATGAGATACATATTACAAATTACATAAAACATTGATTGTATTTTTTTGGTGATTCATGAGTCGAGGACTCAAGATCCAAGACATGATTCATTTTTTATGTGTGATGTATCACTAGACCTCTTATACATCTTATATATCGGTTTTATTTCCATATTCATGTAGCAATGTGTTTATTTGATGTTCGTGTTGCTTTAGATGTTTAGAAAATTGAAAAAAAATGAATATTTTTGTATTTTTTTACATTGCCGATATATTGCCAATGTTTGTCGACATTTTCGCAGATAAATCCGATAATATCTTTTTGGACCCTCGGCGATATATTCGCCGACACGATATTTGTAACATTGGTTTGCATTGAGTATAATAAGAATATCTATCAATCAAGTGCCTTATTGGAAGCCTTGCAAGGCGCTGTCCAAGACCCTAAGAAGTTGGGTTTCAATCCAAATTTTCTTAGTTTTTTGCATTTTTTACATAGTTTTAACTTAGGAAATTTTTTCAATTTTTTTGCATTTGCCAAAGACACTTCCAAAGTGTTTTTGGGCACTTTGTTACAAATATTGCTTTCTGTTTTTTAGTAGGTCCAATAAAAAAGAGAAGGAAACTTTGCTCGAAAACACAATTTTTGGACATCCGGAGCTTCCTAGATGTTCCCCCCTCGGTCGGGCTTCTTTTCTCTCTTTGTTGTAAGCCTTTGGATCCCAGATAACAAGGACCAAAGAGCAATTCTTCTAAGCATTGTAACCGAGTAATAAAAAATGATCTAGAGCAGGCTCTTCTGAGTCCACTCCCCCATCCCCCCTGGGGGGATCCGCGTCGGTTTCCCATTTTTGCACTTTTTTTTTCTCATTTTTGTTTTAGTTTAGTTTGTTTTATTCATCTCGAGGATAGTATACTTTGTTTATTACTGCAAGATCGTATCATTCCATATTTCAAAGTAATACTATTACTTACCCCACGATTTCTTAAGTGACCCGAGAGGGGTCAAGAGATTCGTGGTAGATTAATTAGATCTTGCACTTTAAATCTAATTTCACTATAAAAACTTTAATAAAATCCATCCCTCCTTGCTTTCCCGATTGCGGTTCACTTGAACCGAAAGAGATTCTTGGAGGCAACTTTTTCTTCTTTTAACAAACAAAACTATTCTTAAAAATCCTTAAAATCCTTTAGACTCCATTGTGTATGCTCTGCACCGTTGTGGTTCGATCGAACAGTTGGCTGCATCATAAGCAATGTGGGTGAGTAGCTTTAATTAGGCCTCATTTTTTAATTAACCTTCCAAGCAAAAATCCAATGCCTCGAATTAATCCGTTGCAATGGAAAAATCCACAAAGGAAGCGGGAACAACTGGGTAGCGACCTTGAGACACCGTTAGGCTACACCCTTTGTGGTGTAGTGTTGAACACGTCTCAGAGACTCCAACCAGCCCACATATTCCTTGCGGGGAGCCGCATTGGATAATGGTTTTGGACATACTCCTTATACCTTCGGGTATATTGGGAGTTCTCTTTTCCCCAGAAGTTGATTAACTCATCTCCACATTAATTTAAAACTGACCAAGAGCCTTTGCAACACTTTCCTTTTTCAGCAATACAACAACACTTTTTATCTGTGGACTCCATTTGGCACTGGTTCTTTATTTCATATAAATCATCTGTTTTTATGTGCTTTGATATATCATACATTGATTTATATGATGTTGTGATTTAAATCCTGTTGCAATATCTTGTGTTAGTATTTTCCAGTGTTGCAAACATCGGCACGGCAAAAAAATCGGCAGGGTCCAGGAAACATCATTTCAGGATATCTCAGCAACACATCGGCAATAAATCAGCGAACTTAAAAAAATACAAAATATTCAATTTCACCTTTAGAAAAAATTGGGGAAAAATCGGCAATATCTCCGGATAAATCGGGAAAAAATCAGCAATATCTCGGGATAAATCGGAAAAAAATTGGGAAAAATTGGCAATATCTCGAGAAAAAATCGCCCCGATTTTTTCGGCGATTTGTTGAGAAAAAATCTCCGAGCTGAAAAACTCACGATTTCTCGGACATCGGCAATTTCTCAACCGATGTTGGTAACACTGGTATTTTCTTTCATCAAACTCCTAAGTAATTTAATCTTCACCGTAGTGACTAAGCCTTAACAGCCTTAACAACTAAATAGGGTCTACCCCCCTTGGCTTCGTTAAGAGTGGGCCTAAACGGAGGAGTCAAGAATAGGTGACACCCTTGACTCGAGACTTCCCCCCAAGGACACACCGAGTGGCTTGAATATTTATGCCACGTTCCCCCCAGGTGTGTGAAAGGCGACAACATTCTCTGGCGCCGTTGCCGGGGATAAATCTTTTTATTCCCAAGTACGACTTAACTTTTCTTTTTGTTTCAAAAAGATTAAAAAAAAAAAAAAAATTGATAGATCTTGTCTTTAAAATTTAAAATTAAAACTCGATCCATTTGGCTACTCCACTATTTAATATCCCTCCAAGGTATTCTACCCGAAGTAACTCCAAAGGAGTATTTGATCTCATCCCTGAGCCTAAAAGGGCTTATAAAAGGAGATTGAATAGACAGACTTCTCATAAAATCCTTGAATATTTAGAGTCCCAATCCCTCTAAGATATCCATCATCTGGTTGTAGAGAGTCACATCCATCAATCTAAAGAAATGTCTTATTTCTTCAAACCCCTTGACCTTTCTCAGATAGCAGGTGCTCCTCGTGCCATTCTAAATGATGATATCAAAAAGTTGCCTACATTTCAAGGCAACAATGCCATCACAGTGAAATCCCATCTTCAGATATTTTCCAGGCATTTAGTTGGTTATTGCAATTAAGCTGCCCATGACCATGATGACGTAAAAATGAAGCTTTTTGCTTTATCCTTAGAAGAAGATGTTGGAGAGTGGTACCTAGACTTAGTTGATAATTCATACAAAACACTTAATGAAATCCTGGAGGGTTTTAAGAAGAAATGGGGAGAGAAGAAGGAACCAAGACATTAGCTTGTTGCTCTCCATAACATTAAAAAGATGGAAAATGAAACTATGGAGGAATTCAATAAGAAGTTCAGAGACCTGGTTTTTGACCTTCATAAAGACATTAAGCCAAACGATGTTGCTATCCTTATCTATTATATTGAAGCATTCACTGGATATTTGAGTTATCAGTTAAGAGATAAAGAACCTACTAACTTAAAGCAAGCCCAGGAATTGGCCGAAAAGATTGAAAAGAATATGCAATCATCCGGTAAGTCCAACATACATGGATTCACTAGAGGAAATTCTTCCTATAACAAGGAATCTAAAGGAAAAGTTGTTGAGTCAGAGAGCAAGGAATCATCCAAAGATCCTATGAAGGAAATGTCTGAAATGATGAAAACCTTAGTAACCAATCAAAACTAACAAATTGCCAATCATGTTGCACAACTGAATCATATTCAAAATAGGTTGGTTATGATGGAGAGAAATCATGTTTCTCATGCACCAAGGAACTTTCAACAAAAACCTAATCAAATGTACCAGAAGAAAGCACCAGCTCATGAGCCTAGAATTCTAAACTAGTTAGATTCAACCAATATGGTAGAGGATGTAATTCCTTATTGTAGATCTTGTGCTCAGTTTCATCAGGAACTTGTTACATTGCAAATCAAGTCATGGAACAAGGACTCCCTGAAATTAGTAGTCAAGATACACCTGCAAGTAAGCCTGAGTTCGTGAACATGGTAGGCCAAGCCTACCCTTTGTCGGACCAGCATTGGCAACGGGCCGTGGATTATAGTCTGGAGAAGGATTTCATTACACAGACTTATGGTGAAAAGCCTACTCAGGAGCAGGATTTAGAGATGAGGAATGCTAGATTCAAGGGTGCTACTTACCAAAGAAAGGAGAAGTCTACACCGACTAAGTAGTATAAACCTAAGGTAACAACTCCTCTTGTTATGAACCAACATCCTTCAGATTCCTAGTCAAAAAGAAAAATTGTTGAAAGATTTAGAAAGTAATAATAACATTGTCAAAGAAACTGCCCTTCCAAGTAATAATGCCATCCTTGAAGATTTGCCTCTTGTCCTTGAGGATATGCCTATAGTCCTTCACAATGTTGATCCAAGAAGAGAAGATCACCCACCTTTTTATGTCTCTCTTATAGTTAATAATTTCCTCCTTCATAACTGCATGTTAGATTTAGGTGCCTCATCAAATGTAATCACAAGAAAGGTAATGGAACAATTGAATCTAAGGATCACACGACCCTACCGCAATGTTTGTGCAATGGATGCAAGAGAAGTTGATGTGGTAGAAATAATCTTAAACCTGCAAGTAAAATTGGCCAAGTATCCTGACATCGATATGACAATGGATGTTGTAGTAATTGATGTCCCAGATAATTGGGGAATGCTTTTGTCTAGAAAGTGGGCTGCAACTCTAGGTGGACACATCCAAATGGATTGGACATACGCAACTATACATGCATCAGAGAACACTAGGGTTATACTTCACAAGGAAAAGGAAGAAAGCGGCATGTAGAAAATCCTAAGAAGGCTGGAAATGAATTTGTGCACTGCACTGACAACTTTGGAAACTATGCCATCTTGTCCAACTTCATGGCCCCTATTAAAGAAAATATTAAAAATGAAAAGGTTGATAAAGTTTGGAAAATGTTTTTCGACGAGGCATATTCCAAAGCTGGAAAAGGTGCAAGCATCGTAATCAGTTCTCCTAAACAAATCTACAACTTTGCCTTGAGATTGGAATTTGAAGCATCAACCAATGTTGCTGAGTATGAGGCATTGTTTCTAGGATTAGAAACTGCTGAGGACATGGGTATAAAAATGTTGAATATTAAAGGTGATTTTGACTTTGTCATCCTCCAACTAAAAAAAAAATATAGATGTAAGAGTGATAGTCTAAAGAAGTATAGAAATGCTATTTGGGATACTATGGAATGGTTTGATGCACTTAATCTTCAGGAAATCCCTCGAGAACAGAATACTTTAGCAGATAAGTTGGCAGTAGCGGCTTCCACCCTCCAACCTTCGGATGAGGTGATTAGTGGGAATGGTAAAATGGAGATTAATTTCAAGCCTTCAATTCCCGATAACATAGATCATTGGCAGGTTTTTGATGATGACAAACATGTTTTAAGGTTCATTCACAACCTTCAGGAGTTTCAAGATTGTGAGATCATCTATAAGAAAGAGGGTAAAGAGTATCAGGAACATGAGGAAGATGTCAAAAATCAGTTTCTGAAGGGTCTTATATCTTTAGAAAAGCTTTTCGACAGACAAGATAGACATAAAAATAAAAAAGAAACAACTAAAGTTGGGGATAATATGGAAGTAAATATTGGCATAGATAAAGACCCTAAGTTAATAAAAATTGGAAAAGGCACCTCGCAAAAGGAAAGAAATGAACTAATCAACTTAATCAAGGAATATAGAGATGTATTGGCTTTTAGTTATGATGAACTCAAAGCGTACCGGGAAGATGTGTTCCAGCACCCTATTCCCCTTAAAGAAGTAAAACCTTTCCGCCAAAAACTTAGGCGAATAAATCCTAAGTTGGCCCCTATTGTTCAGAAAGAATTACAGAAGATGTTAGCAGCAGGGATCATAGCACCTACAAGACATTCATCATGGTGCTCCAACTTAGTAGTTGTTAGAAAAAAGAATGGATCAATTAGGATATTCTTCGATTTCAGGAATCTTAATATATCATGCTTAAAAGATAATTACCCATTACCCGACATGGAAACCTTATTACAAAGAGTAACTGGTTCTGGAATGATGTCCATGTTGGATGGTTTCTCTGGATATAATCAGGTGTTGGCTAACAAGTAGGATCAACACAAAACAACTTTCACCACACCTTGGGGCACCTATAAGTTTTTAAGGATGCCTTTTGGCTTGTTGAATGCAGGTGCCACTTTTCAGAGGGCCATGGACTTTGCTTTTAAGGAGCTCATAGGCAAAACTATTGAGATATATCAGGATGAACAGTTTTTTCTAAGGAAAGATCTGGCCATGTTAAATATTTAAAGAAGGTTTTTGAAAGATGTCGTAAGTACGACATTTCATTGAATCCCACCAAGTCAATTTTCGGCATTAACGAAGGCAAGTTGTTGGGTCACATCATCTCAAAGGATGGTGTGAAGATTGACCCTGAAAGGGTGAAAGCTATAAAGGATGTCCCTTTGCCCATTAATGTGAAATCCCTCCAGTCTTTCAATGGTCAAATCAATTTTATCAGACGGTCATTCCAAATCTAGCAGAATTAATGAAACCATTACAGAAACTTTTAAAAAAGGATGCTAAATTTGAATGGACACATGACGGAAAAGAAGCATTCAAATGTATCAAAGATGCTATTGCTAGATCACCAGTTCTAGTCAGTCCAGATTACTCTAGGGAGTTTCAGATATTCTCCTTTGCTTCAAAAGACACCATTGCTGGTGTCTTACTTCAGAAAAATAGCGAAGGACAAGAGCAACCTGTAGCCTTTATGAGCAAATCCTTGAAACATTTAGAGTTGAAGTATAGCACCATGGAAAAGCAGGCATATGCTCTTGTCAAGTCCCTTAAACACTTTAGAACTTATGTTGGATACTCAAAAATTGTTGGATACGTACCTCATGCAGCAGTTGAAGACGTTCTATCTCAACAAGACTGTCTAGGCGTAAGAGCAAAATGGATCTCAAAGATTCAAGAGTATGACTTGGAGATTAAACCCACGAAGTTAATTAAAGGACAGGGCCTAGCTATAATGTTAACTCAGGGGAATGAGAAATCCTTAGGAATGATTTGTCAAAATAATAATCTAGAACAAAGTGTATCAGACGAGCTTCAGAGATTAGAGCAGCAACCTTGGTATGCAGATATAATATTTTTCCTGCATAACCTTACATGCCCAGATCACCTAACTGGTCATAAGCGAAGAGCATTAAGGTTAAAAGCAACTAAGTAATGTATAACACAAAATGGATTGGGTTGGAGAAACCCAAATGGTCTAGTACTTAGATGTGTTGACGAACCAAAGTCCAAAAAACTCACGGTTGAATTCCACTCAGGATTTTGTGGTGGACATTTTGCAGCAAAGACAACAGACTATTGCCAACTTTTTTGTACCATAGTTGGATTAGCTAAGGAGCCGCCAGTTGACAAACATGATAAATGTTTGTTTCCATTGTATCAGATGATCCACCTTTGTGCCTAGCCATTTTTGGCTAGTCAGTTTTTGTTTTGAATAATTATGACCATGGCCCCACGGGGTTTGTAATAAAATGTGTTAGTAGGGTGTTTTGAGTGGTTCAGTCTCCTAAGACGTAGAATTTCAACTAAGGTATTCCAGGGAGTTTTTTGCCCTTGACAATTATGCTTTGCCTATAGCCGAGTATAATTGACGAGGTTTTCTCCAACTTCCTCCAAAGCTGGAATGCCCGATTTTGAATTCTGGGCCTTGGGGGGTTATTAGAGACCAACTGAGTATGTATAAACCTACTAGACATTATTAGACCATGGTCATGTCCTAAGTCACTAGGACCCTCAGAAAAAATTCCGAAAAAAATTTACTGGACGCGTCAAATTTTTATTTTTTTTAATTTTTTAATTTTTTAATTTTTCCTAAGTTTTAATTAAAATTTTCTATAATTTAAATGGAAAAATTCAATTTGTAATAAGTCAGCCATCCGGGGTCCGTTTTCAGTGATTGAAGGCTCTAACCTTAAGCCAAAAATCATTCATGATCAGCCAACCAGCTAGCTCCAAGTTTCAGATCATCATTCAGCCACATAACTCATATTTTCTCAAAAAAGTCAGTTTTCGGGAAAATATTGATTAAATAATAAAAATGATTATTTTGGAGAAAATCCAAATCTCTCTAAATTAATCCGAATTCAGCGAAATGAAATATAGAATGACATGGCATCGAGCATTAATGATGATTGGAGTTAACAGAACTCGGCTTTAGTCAACATTCAGTGAGCATTGAGTCGTCATCAACTTGGCCAATTCGCCTCCTTCAGTGATGACCACGCTTGAGTGAGTTGGAGCTTGCTCATTGGCCGGGTGATTTGATCGAGATTGAACTGGAACTTGTATTGATGAGTCCTAGGTATTGGCTCCTCCATACCTAGCCTCTGAGCTTCTCCAAACCTTCATGCATACCTCTTCAAACTCTCACGTGTGCTCTTCCTCACCTTCACGCCCCAGCCTTGGAGACTCACGTTTTTTATGAGGGTGGGCTCATTTGGCATGGAGAGTGGATGGTTAGGGTTGGAGTGGGGGCGCCTTGCCTAGGTGGAGGCCTCCCCTCACTCACAGCTTGTTTACTTTAGGTTTGTCTCATCATACATGGCTGGATGATTAGGTTTGCACCCTCCCTGCGTGGTGTGGTGATTAGGGTTTAGGCCTTCTTTCATTGTATCAATAGAGGCTTTTTCAGCTCTATCAGTGTGGATAATTTTTGTAGAGAAACTCTGGTGAAACTTTGTAAATGCTTGTGCAACCATTGGAATAAAAATAAAGGCTTTGGAGGCTCATGTGGTGTGACATTGTGGATGATTGTACTTGATGGACAAGGTGATGTTATTTCAATTTTCTCTTTCTTGTCAGTTTGAGATTATGAATCTATGCTTTAGAAGGCTTTTTCAAGCACATAAGAATAGGTATTTGTAGTTTTCAAGTTATCTATTTATTGATTTACTTTTAGACATCGAAAAAAAGCATTGTTTTATTCAGTTATATTTCATGCTACTTTTTTAGTTCAATTTGTGAACAATACATGATCTAATCCTTTGTTTGGCAAGTCTATGAGTTGTTATTTTGCAGATCATTTCAACCTACCAAGCAGAAGTTTGAGCTCAGCTGCATCTTCCTCTCTTGGATTTAAGTGCAAATTTCTAGTAATTACTTGCTATATGAGATCCAAGTGTCTTTTAAAGATCCACAGGTTTGACCGGTTTCTCCCTACTTTTATTCATCTTTTGAAGTAAAAATTCGGATTTTTGGGTTAGGCAAGGTTTGGATCTTAAGTTGCTCATTTTTCACCAAACCGTATGCCCTTATTAGTTGTCCTCTTTGCTAGTTTGCAGCCTTCTTTCACTTTAGTTTGCAGCCTTCTTCACCCTTGTTTGCAGCCCTGTTTTGGCCTTAGTTTGCAGCCTTCTCCACCCTTGTTTGCAGCCCTCTTTTGGCCTTAGTTTGCAGCCTTCTTCACCTTAGTTTGCAACCTTCTTCACCTTTGTTTGCAGCCTTCTTTTTTCCTTTTTTCTAGCCCTCTTTTTTGCCTTTTTTTCTTCTCCATTTCGTAGCTTCTTCTTCTGTCTGCTTTCTTCCGTTTTCATTGTCGAAGTTTAGTTTCTTTTAGAATTAGTTTATAGATCTATTTTTGTTTCATTTTTGGACTAACATATAACAAGTTAGTGTTTAAAGCTCTTGTTTTCAGGGAAGTCAAAAAGAGCCCAGAGGCCATAAGCAAGCAAAAGAACAAACAAAGACCGAAAAAGACAAAAACACCTCCCTTTTCTCTCTTTCCCTTTCTCACCTTGCTCATTCAAGAAGCAAAAAACATCAAAAACATTGTAAAAAAGTTAATAAAGAGCAAGTGGGATTACGGCTCCCACACCCCTCTTCCCCCATTTGGGGGAAGCTTGTATCGTCCATTTTTCATGCTTGCATATTTGTTTAATAATTTGCTTAGAGTAGAATAGGGAAAGATAGTTTATTTCTAATTAATTCATCTTGCATAAAATAGAAAAGATAAAAAAGTTTCTTTATTTATTTACTTAGCTAATGCAAAGTTTTGTTTACCTTTTGATATAATATTGCAAAACCCTAAAAATTATCAAAATCTCTTGAATCTCACTTTGTGGATCAAGAGTGCTCTCTATCGGAGAGTTGTTTTTCTTTTGTTTTATTTACTTACCCCCATGCTCTCCCGATTAGGGCCTAAAAACCTGAAAGAGACTCTTGGGTGT
>LPNX011008795.1:260985-310910 GCA_001517045.1 Pseudotsuga menziesii | reverse complement strand
GCTTGTCTTTGATGGAATCCCATGAAGCCCAACACTGATCTGATGTGTGCCCAGTCTTTCCACAACGCTTGCACTGCAACTTTGATCTTTTGTTTCTGCCCCCTCTACCTCTGAAATTTCTTCTTCTTTGTCCTCTCTCTTTGCCGCAATCTCCCTTGGAAGGGTCTTTGGATTGGTCTTTGCCAGCTAGGGCAGCACCAATACTAGATGCTAAAGAATGCATCTTTACAACTGTTAGTGTAATGAACTTAATATGACAAAGATAATAAGATAATAGAGAAAAACAAAAACCTTGCAGGTCTACAGCCTTTGCCAAGGTGATTTACAGTCTTAATATGCTGTTAATAAGTTCATAAGCAAATTTTTAGCACCAGTCAACGATCTCAGCTATATGAAAGAAGCAGGTCTAAGTCTCTGCTACTTTTTCCAATACAATCTATGTATAATTACAGCTGCACTAGCTAGTATAAACAATGTCTAGCTAGAGTCGGATCACTCTTATTTTACCAATCTGAGTTTTGACATTTGCTGTGTGTTTTCGTGAATTTAAGTTTATGCTGCATTATTTATCAGCTATTAAAATCTACTACAGCTCTAACTCAATGTGCAAACGAAAACTGTAAAAATAACTTTGCTACAGACTACGAGATATTGTGAAGGGTTTCATGACAGAAACATCGTTGCATATAAAAATACATTCACAAAAATGCACATAGATTTTGAACTGGATAAAACCCTCTCTGGGGTAAAAAAGGACTTATGAATGGTATCCCAAAAGGTTCGCTGGCTCTCTGAGATACCCTTCGTTCATTCTGTCATCTTTATCCAAGCTTTACGCTCAATGGGAGATGAGAGGTCGCGGCTCCATTGCCTTGGAAAACAACATAAATACCAAGCCACCGAATTCAATTAATTGGGGCTCTTCCTCCTTGGTAAATCCAAAGCAGAGTGATAGCCAACCGTTGAGAAAATGGCGTTGGGGTCTGAAGATTTATGCTGCTGATGGTGTTGAGCGTAGATGGTAAATCCAACGCAGCAAGCATACCACTGATAGGTATCACGGCTTTAATTTTCACGTGAGTTCCCAGATTTTATGGCAGTCTTTAACGCAGCTTCTTGAATTCAAGGCAGTACTCCAATGCTAATAACGCATCAAGAATACCAATATCAGTCTCCAACGCAATATCAGTCAGAGAAATGGTCTTCACGCAGCTCTTCAGTCTTCAGCAAGCTTCAACGATCTTCACAGGTTGGAGCATTACACATTCTCCAACTCCGCGCTGCATTCTGAGGGCGTGAAAATTCAAGCTCAACACACAGTGAATACATTCAACGCATATATCGGTATATGTACGAGCTGCGACGCAGAACCCTAGCAAAACGTGGGAACCATACCATGACTGCTCCAAAATACAACGTTTGGCTTCTCACAAGACTTTCAACAGCGACTCCAATGCACAGGCTCCCGTTCACACAGGATGCAGATGCAACAAACATACAAGCCTCTGACCACACAAATGGGCCTTTTCCTTACAGTTCTTCCTCCCCCATACACCAACGATCTACTTCACATGGTGAACGCAGTGAGAAAGGAAACCCTAATAAACAGTAAGTGACATATAGATCATTTGTCATGTGATCTAATCACGGTCATACCATATCCGAAGTTAAAGGTCAGATGGGGGTCTGAAGGTTGGAGTCGAGTCAGCAATACATACAGCATATATCAGTCACAATACCACTTCTTCAACACAGCAATGGTTCAACGCGGATAAGGCGTGGTCAAGCACTGATAGGTTTTCGACGCAGCAATGGTTCAACGCAGATATAAGGCGTGCTATTTAGTGGGAGGTCTAACCAGTTATAAAAATAAATAATGCAGTGACGACTGACCCCAAGCATTCACATCTCCACGCAGTATGAGAGCACAGCTCCACGCAGTAGTGCCTTCACGCGGTTGAAGAGAACAGCATCTCTTCAATATGCAATCTCAAATCGCAGGCTCGATTCACGGTGATGGTGCACAGCTCGTGATGGTGCACAGCTATATCAAACCAAATACACCATTCTCCGCGCAGTAAAGCCTCAACACCCAGCAAACACTCAACCAGGAAGGAATTCACAGCAATTCCAAAAACGCAGCAATCAACAGAAAATTAGGGTTAGGTATTTCAAAAAATTTAGCAGAGAATAAACGCAGGCAGAAGAGACTGGCAGGCAGCTCTGAAAGAGCAGACTGGCAGGCAGTTTGGCAGCCAGGAGGGCGCAGAAAATGCAGCAGGAGTTATGGCAGACAACCTGCTCTGATACCACTTGTTGGTAATAACTCCCGATTCTAATTGATTATTCAAATGCAAATGCCTATATTTATACATTTCATGAGGCGGTTGATTACCAACCTTTTCGCCTTCCTATCTATTCATATTCCTATTATTTATTTACAATAATCCTGACGGATTATTCTAACAACATCATTGGCTGGTAATCAAGTGGTTTCTACCATGTTCAACTTCAGATCATTGTAATCACATGGATAGAATCATACTTTGTGGAAGATGAGACGAAGACCTTGGGCATTTGTTTAAAAGCACTCATTGCTTTTCCCCAGGTTGCGGTGGAGTTTTGTATATCTAGCATGGATCCACATTTGTATGCTCGTGGCTATGCTCAAATTTGCGCCTGTATGACATAGATCTACATTGTATGTCTGGTATCTATGTCCAAGTTTGAGTCCTCTATCACATGGATCTACGCTGTATTCTAGTAGCCATGCTTGTTTATTCCACTCATGGGTCTGCCTTGTATTGGTCTACAGCTATGAGTTTGGTTACTTGTGTCTATAAGTCAACATACTGATGTACTACAGATGCCTACTTGACTGCATACTCCGATCGAGCTAACATTTTCATCTCCTGGTGACGGCTTATTCTCAAAGCTCTTGTTTATCATATCACTCTAAGACTCATCCTTTGGGGGGAATCCTGTTATACCAAAATCCTGTCACCATCATGTGATAAGACATTTGACATACCTACTTGCCCTGAATCCCATCTTTTGGAGTGGAAACTAAATGGTTTTTTATCAATCTGTCATACAAATTCCCAACACCATGCATGCCCCTTTATCCACGAGAGGTACCCCTGCTTGCACCACCTTTCATCGGTTGTCCACAAGCGGTACCACTGCCCATTGCCCTTGGTCCATAGGCGGTTAGTACCAGAACCGCTCTGTCATAGAAGGAGAAGCGCGATACCCTGGGTAAAAAGGGAAAAAGAGAAGCTTCTCGAGTCTTCTAGATGATAAGCCTCGAGATATCCCTTATCCCTACTGTTGTGGGTTGGTTGAGCTCGAGATCCCTCATCCTAGGATCTTAGAGGCCACCACACCCACTAATTTCTCAACCATCTCTATCCATTAAAGCCCTATAAATATGAGCTCATAGCCATGGTTGAGGGGAGAACATTGAAGGTATTGTTATGCTGTTGAATTGATTCTTGGCCCAAGATCATTTGGAGAGAGCATAGAGAACTAGAGTCAGAGCTTTTGGGGATGAAGAGATAGTTTCATGGAGATGCATGTCAACACTAAGGAATGGTTGTAAACTACTTCATATTTTTAATGCAAGTTGATTTTTGTCCCACATATGATGTTGTTATTGTGATTTCACATATATATGTTGCTAGATTCCTTAGCCACTAGCATAGATTAGTAGATCATATTGTGGTTGCTTTGATTCGTTTCATGTTGATCTTTTTTGTAGGTACACAGGTGAACTGTCAAAGCCTTGTATTCCAGATATCTATAGTGTCTAGGGAGAGTCTTCAACCTCTGTCCTCTATTTGTTCTGGATCTGAACCATTCAGACCAGTGGAACACCTTGCTGTCCGCAGGAGGTGAAATATTCCAGCTAACATTTTGGGGCCGATTATTTCTAGCTTGCCCTTGTTGATTGTTGGGGACAGGCTGGTTGGGACGGTTTTGTTGTGCAAATACTTGTCCCAATGGAGCCAGTGGAGCAAGGGTGGGGGCTTGAACCACTTGCACTGGTGGTGCATAATAAATTTGGGGAGGTGGCGGTGCCACAAACGTGGGCATTTTCTTCGCGTACTGCTGTGTTGGCCATGCCAAGGCCTGAGCCTGCTGTGGTGGTGCAATTTGTGCATAGGAAGTTGTTGCTCCAAACTGGGACATCATTCTGGCATAGTCCAGAGTTTGGTTTTGGTAGGCAACAGTAGCAGTGTTTCTTGGTTGTGGTGGAACTGCAGGTGGTGTCAGATGGTGTTGTGGTTGTTGGGAAACCAAGCCTATGATTTCATCTGCAGCATGAGATGCCCTCAGTGCATCTCGGTAGGAGGAACCCGAATGGGGAGCATCTAGAATGACGGTGTAAAGGTATCCAGAATGCGCATATATCAGGTCAAACTATTGGGCCTTCAGTATGGCCTCCGCTTCGGATTGGGGACATTCGGATGCGACATCCTTTGCTATTGGTGGGAGTAAGGTTTTGAGAAACCAATCCAAGAATATTCTGTCGTCAAGTTGGATTTTACACAAACTACAATGTCACCACCACTCATGGATGTGGTCGGTTTATGTGGCGTAGTGCTCTGGCGGAAGGATAACAGGATCTCCACCCCTTCGTCATATCTGACAGGAAGTTGGAAATACTGCAGGAACATGAAAGCTAAGGAGTTGAAATCTGGGTACTTGGCTTGCGGTAGCTCAATGTACCATTAGGTTGCCACACCTGTGAGGGTGCTTTGGAATAGTCTTAGCCTGATCAAGTCATCTACGATGCTATTTGAGGAGCACCATAGATGAAATGTCATGATGTGATTTTGGGGACACTCCCCTGCCTTCCCTTCAAACTTAGGAATGTCTGAGCGAAGTTTGGTTGGCATGGGGGGCCAAAAGGTTTGATGGCAGATGGGGTCGTTTGTCAATCTAGCCAAATCAAGCAAGTTAAGACGAGCCATGAAAGGTAGATTTGACCCCAGATTGATGTGAGATGGGGGAGGTATGGTGGTGGGGTTTGCAGGTGCATAATGTACCTGCATAGCTGGGGGTACTGGTGGTGCCATTGTAGATGGGCCAGTGTCCCCAAGTGTGGTGTGAGGGATAGTGTGGATGGAAGGGCCACTGCCCCCATATATGACAGGAGGGGCAGTGTAGGTGGAAGGGCCACTACCCCCATATGTGACATGAGGGACAGTGTATGTGGAAGGGGCACTGCCACCCTGTGTTGCAGGTGGGACAGCTTGAGTGGTTACTATGGGTGGTGGTAGCTGACTATTGACAATTTTCATGACTGTGCTAAGGCCACCTACACAGTTGTTGGTGATAACTTGTGGTGTGGACATGGGTCCACTAGCGATTGCTATGCCGGAAAATGGATCTGGGTTTGCACCAGCTATGGGGCTTGATGGTGCTATGTGCAAGTCTGGTTCAGACTAGTATGGGTCTGAATCTGAATCAGAGGCTGTGTGACCTTCTGATGGTGTGAGAGGTCGTCAAGAATGGTCTCGACGGTGTCGGTTCAATGACCCGAATTGTGGTGGTTCGCCTCTTAGGCGTGAGGAATAGCATGAGGGATCAATTGTGTTAGATTTGTGTATCAAACTGGTGGGAATGATATTTTGGACCTCGACTTCAATGGCTTTCTATTGGCTGTAGGTGGTCACTCGGCCACCAAGACTGCCAGAAGACAGTACTTGGCTTTTTCCTCATAGGCGTTCTACTCAATCGGTGGGGGTCGTTGCCCGTTTCGCTTGGCAATTCCTCTCAGCGGCCTGCTACTTTTGGGTTCTTGTGGTACTCCTCACAATGAGTTTCTGGGCAGAGCCCAAGTACTTCCCATGGTTAAGGCAGTCAGGGACTTATGTCCTCAAAGACTGCAGATTTTTTAACTTAGTGTAAATTAATCAATTTTAGTGGCTCTCTCAGCGTCATGAACTGAGTGGGGTTGATTTACATGGTATGGTGTGTATGTATTTCTGTTTTTCTCTTATTTGGTGGCTGCAAATGGTTTATGAATTCATCATATTGTGGTTGAAAGCAGTAAAGGAACATAAATTTTGTAGACAGATACCATTTTTCACCCTGAACTGTGATGGCCTAACTAGGTGACTACCTTACACCTATATTCTTCTTCAACCAGGAGAAGGTGTTGGGCTCTCAACACAATGGGACTAAGCCCATCCATAGATCCACAAGTCACCTCCCGGATGCAAGGTTGATCAACAAGGAGGACGCTTAGCACCGTGAGAAGCCCTCCTTCTCTACCCCCTCTACCTTCTAGGTCATCCATTTTTAATGGTTTTGAACAATATTGGGTGAAGGGCCTATTACTATACAAGCCGTACCCTTCGTCTTATCCCAGAATACCCTGGAGGGTGATGAATGGGTAGAGGAGGAAGGGTAAGCAAGAGTGTTAATTTTATGTCAGTTTTAGTTAGGCTATGTTGATTAATCAATTAAAATTTTTTGAATTTACACTTTGTTTGTAGATGAAATTGCAGTAAACTGAAACAGAAACACCAATGGGACTATTGTCCTGCACAGAGGTAGCTGAGCCACACTGACAGTCCTTAGTAAACTGAAAATTAACTTTTGAGTGACAGATCGAATGTTTCAGGTCAAATGTGGCAAGGGGGTATCCAAATATTTCCAGAAATAGGTGATGGGGTCACACATATTTCATAGACAGAAGCGGTTTGCCTTTCTGAGGGAAGTTGCACCTTTCGAGAGAAAAAGGGTGACCTGGTCGTGCCTATGAGGCCTAAATGAGCGACCTGGTCCCATTTTTAGGACCGACAAGTGCGACCTGCTCCAGATTTGAGGTTTTTTTTTTAATCCTGAGTCAGATTCGGCTGACAATAACCTGTACTGTGGCCAAACAGACTCAGATTTTCCTTGCAGAGGCTTCGGCAATAATAAAAACTAAAAATAAACAGGATTTAAACTAGATTTGAAAAGAAATTTTAACCTATGGCCCAAACTTGAATAAAACTTGAAATTTAAAAAACTGAACCAAGGATCCTGTGGGATCGACCTGGTATGGTCGCCAGTTCTGTAGCAGGCATTTCTCCTTGCTATAGGGGTAGGAATGGATCCCTTCCGTCTATATGATGAAAGGGTAGGTTCCTGTAAGGAAATGCAGAAAAGAAATGAACAGAAAGCAAGAAAGAATTGAAAGAAAAGAAACGGTCGGAAGCCCCTCTGCAAACAAGGTTAGGGCTTGACTCCAGCTACCTGCAAACAACTATTAGAAATAAAAAACCTGCAAAACAAGTTAAGAAACAAACCTGCAAGCAAATATGGGTCAGAAAACAACTAAGCTACCAAAGCAAATACATAAGCAAACAATGTTATACCTTCTCTTTGGTGCAATGGGCCACCATGCCCTGGCTGGAAGAAGCACCTCTCTCTCTCTCTTGGCTATGGAGGAGCAATGGCTCAATGGAGGAATGAATGGATGAGAGGAGGGATGTGGGTGGCTTGAGAGACAAAGGGTCTCAAGGCATCCACAGGCAGCATAACAATATGCAAGGGAAGAGTTTTTTTAGAGTGACCCTCACCCCTCCTTTTATAGCTTTTTATTTTATTTTTAGGGTTTTAAGCCCTTGGTCATGGCTTTAGCCCCTTTTTGGGGCTTTTAGCCCCGTCCGCCCTAACTTTAGTTCCTTTTAGGGTTTTAGGCTCCTTTGATGGGTTTTAGCCCCTTTTTGGGGCTTTTAGCCCCGTCCGCCCTAACTTTAGTTCCTTTTAGGGTTTTAGGCTCCTTTGATGGGTTTTAGCCCCTTTTTGGAGGCTTTAGCCCCTAGGAGAGTTATTTGGGCTCCTTTTTGGGGTTTTTAAGCCCTTTTACTCATTTTTAAGCTTTTTTTAGGGTGTGGGGGTCTAATGGGGTGATACGAAGGTCGTGCATGGGTGTCCTTGGGTGGTGTAGGCCATGTCGAGCTGGGTGAGGGATTTTTTTGGTTAACAGACATCATGCTCATGCTATAGAGGATGATGAACCTTCCACAAAGAGAACCAGACAAGACAGTGATGATTCTTCAATTGATAAAGAATATGTTCTGATTTCTGCTCTCATGGGAACTATCACACATGGAAACAATGATTGGCTTATAGACAATGGTGCTTCCAAACATATGACAGGATTCAAGGAATCCTTTGTGAAACTATCTGAACATTAATCACCTCACAAGGTGAAACTCGGAGATGACTACTAGTATCCAATAAAAGGTAGTGGTGAATCCTCATACAAGCTAGACTCTGGAAAGTCTATCAAGATGAAAGATGTATTGTTTGTACCTGAACTAAAGAAGAACCTCCTCTCCATATCTACATTGGATGCAAAAGGAATGAGGGTTGCATTTGTAGATGGTCAAGTCCTCATGTGTCCAAAGGGAAAGTCTTTTGATGATGTAGTAGTGATTGGGGAACAAGAAGGAGGACTATACAAATTGAAGGGCCAACCAGAACAAGCTTTGGTTCATGACTCGATAAAACCAAATGAGATTTGGCATAGAAGGCTTGCACATGTGCATTACAGAGCACTACCACTTGCAAGCAAAGTTGTTGAAGGTCTCCCAGAAATGCAGACAAAACATGAAGGTGTATGCAAAGGATGTGTGAAAGGGAATAACACAAAGAAGACATTTCCAAGTAGTGAGAGCAAGGCAAAGGGAATATTGGAAATCATCCACTACGATGTATGCAGTCCAATGTCATCCAGTTCATTAAGTGGGTATGTATACTATTATTCTTTTATAGATGATTTTTCTAGAAAGACATGGATATACTTTATGAAGAACAAAGATGAAGTATTCAGCAAGTTCAAGGAATTCAAAGCCTTGATCAAGCACCACACTGAAAAGAATATCAAGACCTTTCGATCAGATAATGGCAGAGAATTCACATCAAATGAATTCAAAGAGCTATGTAAAGACTCAGGGATTAAGAGGGAGTTATCCACTCCATATAATCCACAACAAAATGGGATTGTAGAAAGAAATAATAGAACGATCATGGAAGCAACAAGGGCCATGCTTCATGATCAAGATCTTCCCATGCATCTATGGGCAGAAGCTGCCAGAATAGCAGTGTATGTACAAAACCACACTCCACATAAAGTACTTGAGAACAAGACACCTGAAGAAGTATTCTCTCGAAAGAAACCAAAAGTCAGCCATCTCAAAAGATTCGGCTGTCATGTATACATACATATTCCGAAAGAAAAGAGGACGAAGTTAGATCCTTCAGGAAAGAAGGGTATATTTGTGGGATACTCTAAAAGCTTGAAAGGCTTACAGAATATACTTCCCAGGATTCAAGAAGATCAACATCAGCAGAGATGTAACATTTGACAAAGATTTAGGCTACATCAAATCCTGGAAGAGACCGGCTGAAGAACCTGAAGAAGCAGAAGCACCCAGAATTAATGATACAATCATGAATGAAGAAATTCAAGAAGAAGATTGAGAATTAGAAGAACCTTAAGAACCTATGGATCCACCTCAAGAGAAGAATCCTCACAACAGGAAACCTGCTTGGGTACGTGAAATTATCCAAGGTGCATAAAGATATGGAGCTTCAGAAGAAACACACAGAGGAAGAAAGAGAACTAGGTTCTTCTCCAGTTGTGTAGCATTGCTATGTGACATTATTGATAAAGAACCTTCCAACTATGAAGAAGCAGCAAAAAGGAAAGAATGGAAGGATGCTATGATCAAAGAGTAACAATCGGTCATGAAGAATGATGTTTGGGAGGTTGTCCCAAGACCAGAAGGGAAGTCCATCATAACTTCCAAATGGATCTACAAGATCAAGCGTGCTGTAGATGGCAGCATAGAAAAATATAAGGCAAGATTCATGGCTTGTGGCTTCTCCCAGAAAGAAGGAATAGATTATGAAGAAAATTTTGCACCTATAGCCATATACACTTCCATCATATTAGTAATTGCTCTGGTTGCAGTGATGAAATGGAAGATACACCAGATGGATGTCAAGACAGCTTTCTTGAATGGTGTAGTGGAAGAGGAAGTGTATGTGGAGCAGCCACTCAGATTTGAGACACATGACAGGGAGTCTCATGTGTGTAGATTGAAGAAGGCCTTGTATGGTTTGAAACAGGCACCTAGGACATGGTACAGCAAAATTGATGGCTTTCTATCCAGTTTGGGCTTTAGCAAAAGTAAAGCAAATTCCAACCTTTACTACAAGGTTGAAAAAGGTAACCCAGTGATACTCCTACTGTATGCGGATGATCTATTTGTAACAGGTATGAATGGGTTGATTGATAATACGAAGAGGAAGCTTGCTGCTGTGTTTGAAATGAAAGACTTGGGTATGATGCATTATTTTCTAGGCATGGAGGTGTGGCAGAGTACAGATGGAATCTTCCTTGGACAAGGGAAGTATGCAGTAGATATCCTGAAGAGGTTTGGGATGATGGACTGCAAGGCCATAACCACACCTATGGAATCAAAGCTCAAGCTATTGAGTGATGCTTCATCAGAAGCGGTTGATGCCACGATGTATCGTCAGATGATTGGGTCCTTGATGTATCTAACGAACACGAGACCAGATATTTGCTTTGTTGTGAACATTTTGATCCAGTTCCTGACAGATATGAGACATGTTCACTTGATTGTTGCAAATAATATTCTGAGGTACCTGAAGGGTACAGTTGATTATGGGATCAAGTACGAGGCACATCAGTAGATTAACCTAGAGGTTTATTTTGATTCAGATTGGGAATGCAATGCCATTGATAGGAAGAGCACTTCAGGACGCTTCTTCAGTATGGGATCAAGTATGATCTCTTGGTTTAGCAGGACGCAGTCCTGTGTGGCACTGAGTACAGCTGAAGCAGAGTATGTCGTAGCTTGTTCAACTAGTTGCGAGGCAGTGTGGCTGAGAAAGCCAATGTCTGATTTATTTGATCTCCAATTGGATGCTACTTATATATATTGCGACAACCAGAGTTGTGTGAAGTTGTCGGAGAACCTAGTGTTCCATGACAAGTCGAAGCATATCGAGATCAAGTATCACTATATCAGTTATATGGTGCAGAGAGGAGAAGTGAAGCTCCAGTATGTTGCGACGGACGAACAGATAGCTGATGTGTTGATGAAGCCATTGGCCAGAATGAAGTTTGAATACTTCATGGATAAGCTTGGTGTTCTCCATATCGAGGTTCCCTCCAAGGGGAACTGATGAGTCTGTGATCCATTCTAACATGGTGAGAGGATTAGGTTCCTTCCATGGTCAAATGTAAGGGATGAGCCATTATGTCATGGTGCAATTATTGGTTCCTTCCATGTCAGATGTGAGTGCTGAGCCATTCTGATGTGACTGTAGGATTGGTCCCTACATGATCAGATATAAGTGTTGAATGCCATTCTCTCGGAGAATGGAGGCACCTGGTCAGTTACCAGGAATCCTCAGTCTAGGACCAAGAGCTGTTAGGGTTAACCTTGACTTGAGATCGAGTCAAAGGTGGTTAGGTCTAGCATATGGTTTGGGCACATGGTTTTGTTGTAGCCCATGGTATTGTCCCATGGTATTGCATGTGATTAAGCCTTTATAAGGCTTGAGGAGGATCCATTGTAAATTTCATTGTATGGTACTGGGTACTGTAGTGTACTAGATGTGGGTACTGTATTGTACTGGAAGAGAGACTGTGAGAGCGTGAAGAGGAAGTGCAGCGGTTTTGCTGCAGGGTGTATCCCTTCATCTTTCTAGACTGAAATAAAAGGACTGGCAAATTTGTTTGTGGATGTAGCCCATCGTTTGGGTGAACCACGTTATATCTGTGTCTCTCTGTAATGTTTTATGTGTTTTTGCATCTTCTTTATTGATTTAACTGTATAATTGTTATTGCTCTGCGGTCCTGTTTTTCTAACAATTGGTATCAAAGCCAAAAGGTCTATTTGGTTTGTAAACTCGCAGGAAAGAAGGGTTCCTTGTTCGAGTGGGAGCAATGGCGGAAGAAGAAAAGTTTAGGTTCGATAAATTTAACGGCCAAAACTATCAGTTATGGAAGATGCAAATGGAGGACTATCTGTACCAGAAATATATGTACCTTTCGTTGGGCGGAAAAGCAAAACAGCCAGCGGCTATGAAGGATGAAGAATGGGAGGTTCTTGACAGAAAGGAACTAGGAACAATACGGTTGTGCCTGGCTTCGTCAGTGGCCTTCAATATTTCGAAACAAATAACAACAGAGGGTGTGATGAGCGCATTGAGTAAGCTCTACGAAAAACCCTCGGCTTCTAACAAGGTATTTTTAATGAAGCGTTTATTTAATATGAAGATGTCGGAAAGTGGATCTATTGCTGACCATTTAAATGAGTTTAATACACTTACCAGTTAGTTAAGTTCTGTAAAAGTGAACTTTGATGATTAGGTTAGGGCTCTTCTAATCTTGTGCTCATTGCCAGAAAGCTGGAATAGCTTGGTCATGGCTGTAAGTAACTATGTCCCTAGTTCAAACACTCTTAAGTTTGATGATGTTGTTAGTGTTATTCTTAGCGAGGAAATGCGAAGGAAAAGCATAGGTGAGACATCAGGTAATGCGTTGACCATGGAGAGCAGAGGGAGACAAAAAGAGAGAGGAAGGAGCCCAGGAAATCAGGGCAAGTCTAAAAAGGGAAGATCCAAGTCCAGATTCGGAAAAATAGAATGTTGGAACTGCGGTAAGAAAGGACATCTAAAGAAAGACTGCAGAGCACGAAAGAAGAAAGGTGAGAGGCAGCAAGAGACTACCCAGGAAGCAAATGTATCAGGTGATGTGTTACAAGATGCTTTGATTCTTGCATTAGATAATACTAGTGATTACTGGGTAGTAGATTCAGGGGCTTCATGTCATGCTACACCCCATAGGAAATTCTTTTATGATTATGTTCAAGGTGATTTTGGGCATGTGTTATTGGGGGATGATGAACCATGTAAAATTGTTGGAAAGGGTAAGGTACGGATTAAACTAAATAATGGAAATGACTGGTTGCTAAAGGATGTAAGGCACATTCCTGTTATGAAAAGAAATATGATCTCAACAGGGCAGTTGGGAGATGGCGGTTGTTTGTCTACGTTTGGAGAAACGTGGTGGAAGGTCACTAAAGGATCAATGGTAATTGCAAAAGGAAATAGGATAGGTACGTTATATTTATGTCCTCATAACACTGATTATTCTATTTCTGTAGATTCCACAGAAACGGGTGCAACATTGTGGCATCATAGGCTTGGCCACATGAGTGACAAGGGGATGCAGATTCTCCACTCAAGGAAACTGCTTCCAGATTTGAAGCAGGTAAGTTTGGAATTTTGTGAGAACTGTGTTTATGGAAAACAGAAGAGAGTTAGATTTCTCAAGGTTGGGAAATAAAAGAAGAGTGAAAAGTTAGAGCTTGTCCATACAGATGTATGGGGACCATCTCAGGTACAATCTCTTGGTGGCTCTCGTTATTATGTTACTTTTATTGATGATGCTACTAGAAAAACTTGGGTTTATTGCATTAGATAGAAATCTGATGTGTTTGATACTTTTAAGAAGTGGAAAGCTTTGGCTGAGAATGAGACAGGAAAAAGGTTGAAATGTCTCAGATCTGATAATGGAGACGAGTATTGCAGCAAGGAGTTTGATAGTTACTGTTCACACAATGGGATTCGCAGAGAGAAGACAGTCCCGGGAACACCCCATGAAAATGGCGTGTCAAAAAGGATGAACAGAACGATCATGGAGCATGCAAGGTGTATGAGATTGCATGCAGGGTTGCCCTTACAGTTTTGGGATAATGCTGTAAACACTGCTGTTTATTTAATAAACAGAGGGCCTTCAAGCGCTTTGGATGGTGGAATTCCAGAGGAGGCATGGACAGGTAAACAAGTAAAATACTCATTTCTGAGAACTTTTGGTTGTGAAGCAATTCTCCATATTGATAAATATGATAGAACAAAGCTTGAGGCTAAATCCAAGAAATGTACCTTTATTGGATATGGGGTTGATGATTTTGGTTATCGCTTATGGGATCTTAAAAATCGCAAAATCATTAGGAGTAGAGATGTAGTATTCAATGAAAATTTCATGTACAAAGATTAGTTGCAGGGAAAGAAAGAAGAAAAGGAAAACACAGAGTACACAGTGCTTGATGAAATCAAAGAAAATGAAGTTCCAAAGGCACCAAAAAATCAAGAGCAGCAGCAGGTACCTGAAACTCCTGCAACTGTAAGAAGGTCTACCAAGTTAAGTAGACCCCCTGAATGATTCTCTCCTTCACTGTATTATTTATTGATGACTGATTCTGGTGAGCCAGAATGTTTTGAAGAAGCAATGCAGGTAGAAACTAGAAAGAAGTGGGAGCAAGGCATGGATGAGGAGATGGACTCATTGGTAAGAAACCAGACTTGGGATCTAGTTAAGTTGCCTGCAGGAAAAAGGGTATTGTAGAATAAATGGGTTTACAGGTTGAAGGAAGAAGATGGAGGAAAGAAGCGGTACAAGGCTAGACTTGTTGTAAAGGGTTTTGCACAAAATAAAGGTATAGACTTTGATGAAATATTTTCTCATGTTGTTAAAATGACTTCAATTAGAACTATTTTAAGGCTAGTGGCGGTAGAAGATTTGCATCTTGAACAATTAGATGTAAAAACGGCCTTTCTCCATGGGGATTTGGAGGAAGAGATTTATATGCAGCAGCCACAAGGGTATGAAGTCAAAGGGAAGGAGAATTTGGTTTGCAGGTTGAAGAAGAGCTTGTATGGCCTGAAGCAAGCTCCAAGGCAGTGGTATTTAAAATTTGATAAGTTTATGACAGAACAAGGTTATGATAAATGTCATTCTAACCACTGTGTTTATTTCAAGAGGCTAGATAACAGAAGATATATTATCTTGTTATTGTATGTGGATGACATGCTTGTTGCAGGGTCTAACATGTAGGATATAAATGTGCTCAAAAGAAAACTAGCTAAATCATTTGCGATGAAGGATTTGGGTGCTGCAAAGCAAATCCTTGGTATGAGAATAACAAGAGACAGGAAAAATCGCAAATTGACATTGTCTCAAAGTGAGTACATAGAAAAGGTGTTGCAGAGG
The DNA here is from genome assembly GCA_001517045.1 of Pseudotsuga menziesii. Classification (NCBI taxonomy): domain Eukaryota; kingdom Viridiplantae; phylum Streptophyta; class Pinopsida; order Pinales; family Pinaceae; genus Pseudotsuga; species Pseudotsuga menziesii. The sequence continues at coordinate 295,810 of LPNX011008795.1, read as the reverse complement.
TTTAGAATGTAGAATGAAAAACCAGTCAGCACACCTTTGGCAAGCCATTTCAAACTAAGCAAGCATATATGTCCAGAGACACAGGAAGAGATAGATTACATGTCCAAGATTCCCTATTCATCAACAGTTGGGAGCTTGATGTATGCCATGGTGTGCACAAGACCAGATATTGCACACGCAGTGGGAGTTGTGAGCAGGTATATGAATAATCCAGGTAAAGAGCATTGGAAAGCAGTACAGTGGATTCTTAGGTATTTGAGAGGTACCACTTCTCATGCATTATGTTTTGGAGGTTCAGACAATGTTCTACAGGGATATGTTGATGTAGATATGGCTGGTGATAAAGACAGCAAGAGGAGCACCACAAGGTATGTGTTCACTGTAGGTGGAACAGCAGTAAGTTGGATTTCAAAACAGCAACAGGTTGTTGCACTTTCAACAATGGAAGCAAAGTATGTTGCTGCTACAAAGGCCAGTAAGGAGATGATTTGGTTGCAGAGGTTCATGGAAGAATTGGGTAAGAAACAGGAGAATTGTAGGCTGTACAGTGACATCCAGAGTGCCATTCATCTTGCAAAGAACTCATTCTTTCATTCAAGGACTAAACATATAGAACTCAAGTACCACTTCATAAGATCTGTTCTAGATGAAGAACTGTTAAAACTGGAAAAGATTCACACTAGCCAGAATCCTGCAGACATGTTGACAAAGGGAGTAACCAGAGAGAAACTGAGTTCCTGCTCGGTTTCTGTTGGCCTTAAAGCATGAAGGTGAAAAGAATAAATTTGCCAAGTCCAAGGTCCAGCAAGTGCAGCAGCGGTAGAGTTGCCGTGATTAGTCACCATGAAGGTACATGAAAAAATGTAATGGAGTGGTTTGCATGTAAATGGGCATATGGCTGTAAGACCTGGTAAGGCATGCATACCCCTGGTAACTCACCGGTAAAGTCGGGAGATAGACCTAGGTGATAGGGGGGTGTATGTAAGATTCCTCGGTAAATACTTGAGGGGAGTTGGTGATTACTCCAAGTCAAGTTTAAAGGGGGGATTGTTAGTGTTAACCTTGACTTGAGATCGAGTCAAAGGTGGTTAGGTCTAGCACATGGTTTGGGCACATGGTTTGTTGTAGCCCATGGTATTGTCCCATGGTATTGCATGTGTTAACCTTGACTCGGGATTGAGTCAAAGGTGGTTAGGTCTAGCACATGGTTTGGGCACATGGTTTTGTTGTAGCCCATGGTATTGTCCCATGGTATTGCATGTGATTAAGCCTTTATAAGACTTGAGGAGGCTCCATTGTAAATTGCATTGTATGGTACTGGGTACTGTAGTGTACTGGATGTGGGTACTGTATTGTACTGGAAGAGACACTGTGAGAGCGTGAAGAGGAAGTGCAACGGTTTTGCTGCAGGGTGTATCCCTTCATCTTTCTGGACTGAAATAAAAGGACTGGCAAATTTGTTTGTGGACGTAGCCCATCGTTTGGGTGAACCACGTTATATCTGTGTCTCTCTATAATGTTTTATGTGTTTTTGCATCTTGTTTATTGGTTTAACTGTATAATTGTTATTGCTCTGCGGTCCTGTTTTTCTAACAATTGGTATCAGAGCCAAAAGGTCTATTTGGTTTGTAAACTCGCAGGAAAGAAGGGTTCCTGGTTCGAGTGGGAGCAATGGCGGAAGAAGGTTGTTAGAAAAACAAGAGCCATTCTGATGCGGTGTGTTCGCACATGGTCAGATGTAATTGCAGTGTCCTTTCGATGTGTTGTGTTCGCACATGGTCGGATGTAAGTGTAGAGCCCTTCCGATGCGGTGTGTTCGCACATGGTCGGATGTAAGTGCAGAGCCCTTCCGATGCGGTGTGTTCGCACATGGTCATATATATGTGCTGAGCCATTCTGGTGCAATGTGTTTACACATGGTCAGATGTGAGTGCTGGGCCTTTCTGACAAGATGAGGTCAGATGTGAGTGTTGGGCATGCCTTTCTGACAAGATGAGGTCAGATGTAAGAGCTAGGCGGGCCATTCTGACTTAGGGTCAGATATAAGTGCTGAAGACCTACATGAAGGGCAGGCCTACAACTAGCATGAAAAAGGGTTGGCTCTATAGAACTTCCTATGATGAGAAGAATCAATAGATAGCACCATTCTTAGATAGCACTGATGATGATGATCTAGACTTGATGATCATCTAGATCAAGTGATGATCTAGATGTGATGATGACCCAGACTTGATGATGATCCAGATTTGATGATGATACAGTGATGATGACCCAGCAGTGGTGATCCAGATCTCGTGATGATCCAGATCTCGTGATGAAGAAGACTTGAAGAGGAAGAAGACTTGAAGATGAATATGACTTGAAGATGAAGAAGACTTGAAGATGAAAATGACTTGAAGATGAATAAGACTTGAAGATGAAGACAACTTGAAGATGAATATGACGAGATGATCCAGTCAATACAGAGAAGAAGAGCAGTGCTGAAAATTGTGTCAAAAGAATACCTTCCTAATTAAGAGGGAGTGTTGATTTATTTGTAACTTCGGAATGTATTCACTTGTATATCTCATGTATTGTACCTCGATGTTTATTTTGGGAAGTATCTGTAATGTAATTGAGTCATGTCATGCCTCGATGTTCCTATCGGGAGGTTCTATAATGTAAACAAGTCATGTCAAGTCATTGTGGGTAACCCTCCTATTGTTCAAGGGTTAAAGTCCCCGCAGTTGCGGGGCCCTAGGGTTATTAGACTCTCCTAGAGAATTCAGCCCTAGTGAGTCATTGTCAAGTCGGGAATTAGTATAAATAGAGAGTGAGCCTCTCTATTTATCACACACTCACTCACACTCAGTTGTAGTGCATATCTGAGGAAGAAGAAGTTGTTGGAAGAGGCTAGTGCTGTCGGGATATCATCTTACTGTTTTGGGGCTTTGCTTTTGGTGCTANTCCTTTATGGTTTCCCCGAGGAAAATCTTTGTGTTCATTGTCTTATGTGTTTGATTGTTGTGCTTGTTATTCTCTCAGTTAAGATCCTAAGTTAATGCTATCTTAAATGATAAAAATCTAACAAATCTCTAATCACATTGGATATCCTTATAGAGAAGAGGAATAAGCATAAACATTTGCAGGATGAATCTTGTGTGCTCTGGTTAGCAATAGGACCTTTGATGCAGGGCTTCCTCGAAGTTTTCAATGGAGGAATCCTCCCCTAATATTGAATGTGCAATTGATTATCTTAACCAGATATCACCCATAGATGAAGGAGAGAAATAGTAAGAAGCGAAATATGAGATAGGGAAAAAAGAGACAATGGATCTTGTAGAAGAAGGAAACACTAGAGAAGTCTAACCCACCCAATTCTAATTATATTGATTTTTTTTGTATTATAATTTTGGGAAAGTTTCATAGACTTTACTCAGGAAACAACAGACAAGTTTGTTGTAAGAAAGGGATAGATCCCTATAGACAATAAATCTTTATGTATATATCTATAGCATAAAAAATTTTGTGGGTTGTATGGGCAAACCTTCTCTCTGTAATCTTCTGCAACTTTTTTGTAGCTTTTATAATATAACTATTTTCGTGTTTCTTAAAAAAAACATTGAAATAGTTAAATACTTTCCTTTCTCTCCAACCTTCCATCCTCCATCTTTCATACAAGTGGGATTATTTCTAGATATAGCAACCTAAATATCTTGATCTATGAGTAAATCCTCCATATCCAACTTCCAAAACTCAAAGTTAGTGCATGTATTAAACTTCTCCATTTCTATTCTAGATGTGCTTGCCAATTTCTTGAAACAATATTTTCTTTTGTGCAATATTGCACTCAAACCAATATTAGATAATAATAATAAAACATTTTCCTTAACACCTTGGATCTTAGGGGATCATGCTCATAAGGAAGCGAATGTGCATAATATGCTTCCTACACTAATAAAAGAGAGAAAATGTGTGGAGATTTATTTTTAAAAATGTAATAATCAACAACACATGAACATACAACCATTAGACAACTATTTTCAAGGGAAATAGTTATGAGAGAAAAAACTCACACTCCAAACCACACTCAAATGTTTATCAACAACTAACAAATTGTTACAAGACATTGCATAGTTTCCATGTTCTCGATAAGAGTGTCCAACAACATAAAAAAATTGGAGAAATTTTCACAACATATTTAATTAGTAAAAAACTCTCACACACTTTTCCCTCCAACCTTAGCACTCAAAAAAATAGGAATAGAAAAATCATAATCCAATTATGGTTTTCAAATTCGATATACTCAACCACAAAAACATAATTGGTCAGGTATTGTTGCTTTTCCTACTAGTGATCTGCATTATTTTCTACTCGGAATTTATTCTTTATTGCGGCTTAACAATCATTACCTACTATGCTACATAACTATAGAGTGTAAGATACATATATCTCAACAAAGTCGTGGTTGATCATGTACTTACACGATTTCAAGAAAGGAAAATATGTGTTGTGGGCAACCCTATTAGTATATTGCAATATTTGTGTTTCTTTCTTTTAAATATTTTGAGGTTGTCCAATTATTCTTAGGCAGTGTTCCACTAAAAGGAAATATTTTGAATATTGAAGGATAATTTGAGATTTGTTATCTAGCTTCCACCCATCTAAACCAACAAAGAAAATCAAAACTCAAAAAGAATAGTGTCACCCCTTTAAAAATGAGGAAAGAATTATGGGATTTTCCCATGAGCCCTTCAATGTTGACTCCCTTCCTTTGACATGGAAAAGAAATTGAAATGGGGGTAGCTGAAGAATGAAAACAATACATTTTCATCCTTAAAGACTATTCTATTTGACTTAAGGAAGATAAAGATGAAATTATTTGTCCAAGGATGAAAGCTTTTGGAAATCACACAACAAACCTAGGTTATGAGATTAGAATGGAAGATAATGAAGAGAGAGAAAACACGTAGTGGTGGAAGTCTCTATAGAAATTGAATGGTCCCTTAAAACCGAAATATGTATATGGTTGGAAACATCCAACAAAGTACTTGCAAGAGACAGTTGTAAGAAGAAGAAAAGGCAAGGAACTAGTAGCTTTATTCTTTGTAAAAATAATGATGAATCTATTAATCATTTTCTAGTGCATTCTCTTTACACAAAAGAAGTTTGGTGTGATGCTATAAATTTGAAAAATGAAAGGGTCGACTAGCTCTAATTGTTTTGAAGGATGGTACGAGGACAAAGCAATTTTAGAGCACAAGCATTTGCCTTGTATTGTTTCTTGGGCAATTTTCCTACCAAGAAGTGAAATGGCATTGCAAAGCAAAGAGATCATTCCAATACAAGTCAATAATCATGTTAAATTTACTTATGGACAAATCTAGAAACCTAAAATGTAAATAATTTGGGAGTAGCCTAAATTCCTAAATATAAACAAATCTAAGGCTTGGGGATACTTTAATGGAGCATGCCAAGGTATTGCAAGTGTCTGCAAATCATGAGGCATACTCTTTTTTAAATAAAATAATTGTGCATCTTTGAATTCAACTATTGGGAAAGGAACAAATAATAAGGCTGAACCTTTGTTGTCGGAACCAAAGGTTGTGCAGGTTCATCACACTTGTATATCTTTTTGAGACATCCAGTCAAAAGACAACAATCGACTAGAAGAGCATTCAACTAGATACTCGAATGAGTGGTCAAATCATCGGTTGAATGAATGGTCGATGAGGAAATAGTCAACTTGACTAAATTAATCGACTAATCTATGAGGTGTTGCATATTTCCTAGAAACTGTTAGAACAGATGACCTTTTTTGTGGACTAGATCATCCTCACTTCAAGGGAGTTTGTTAGATCCAAAGATATAAAGTATGACCCAATGGATTGTATTGATATTGACTTATGATTGTGATCTCTTGTGAGATAATTATGAATTCTGATGTTTTGATCGTAATGCTTTGTCCTTAAGTGTTGTAAATGGTGTCTTTAGACACCACCTCTCCTCTTGGAATACTTTTCCCTTATGTTCTTTTATTTGTTGTCCTATTGTTCAAGAGATGTTTCCCAACACATGCTCTATGTTTGCTACTTAAAATTGCATCATTAAAAAAATGTATTACGAGGCAAAAGTGGAAAACAAGATAGAGAATTTACTCCTCCTCCCATATATAGATAGAGTTAGAGAGGTAAGGAACACATTTGTAAATGTTTCTTTTCAACATGTATTCAGGGAACTTAATGAGAAGGCATATAATCTCTCCAAAGAAGCACTATTATACTTCAAAATAGTCTATTAAGTGTACCTAAAACAGATGGGGGAGGCTCACTCTAGAGAAAAAGTTTTGTCCCTTTATTGTATATCTACAAAAATGAGGATGAAATTCTTGTATGATTGAAGAAGTTGTGATTATGTAGCTATTATCCAAGATGAATAGTTTATGTTTTTGTCACTAGGGTTGGATTTTTCAACCAAGAAACAAAGAATGATTGCATTAACATACATATACATGTAGTCTTTTAAGATTATTTTTTGTTGAAGAAGCAGAGAGATTTGTCATTTGGGAAAGCCAAACAAGCATTTTGGTATGCATATTTTGATTTTTTCTAAAAATATTGTATATATGTTTTTTTCTTGGAATAATAATAATAAACCAACACAAATCCATCTTAATCCGATTTTTTAAAGAAACTAAATGTTTATGTCTATGTTTTTTTCTCAACTCTTAGTATATGATAGATCTAGAGTTAAAATATACGTACAGCTTGAGGTGCCCTAACGATTAAAAACATGTGTTTCATCCTTGAAGATCACAAGATTGAATTTGGAGGGGGTTATGACATGTACACCTCTATATACTAAATAGTCAAATCATTGTGGGAAAAAAAATCCCTTGTCACACAAAACAAACTATTCTTATATATCAATTTTATATTTAAGCAAGTTATAACTTTGCAATTAAATTATCATTAACAACCAATTAAAATGACAATATATATCTCTTTTTTTCACACATACAAGACAACTTTATATTAAGTAAAAGTTGTGTCATAGGTACAGATCATAAGATTCTCCACAGAAAAAGAGCCCATTAGTCCAAAAAGCCCCATCAACAATGGATCAATATCCAAACTAAGACTAACACAAAATACATCTTAGCTAGATCAAGTAGTATAAATACTAGAGAGCATCTAAGAAACTTGCCCATATTGGAAAAGGAAAAGACAGTTGTTTAAAGAAAGCTTAAGAGACTAGAGTTAGTCTTAGTGCCCCCTCGAAATAGTTCCCACATGAGATGCCCATTCCCACATCCGATCACCTGCTTGGATAGATCATCTAGAACTGTATTGAATTCTCAATAGATATGACATAAAGATATATGCTGGAAAAGACCAATAAATTCCTTGACCTGCCTCAGCTAATGTGATAGCTCCACAGTGTGTAATCGTTGAGCATTATTAGCCAAATCCACAATAGCTTTCGAATCCTCCAATATAGAAAGGGAAATAAAGTTTTTCTTATAGGCAAACCAAAGCAGGCCCCAAAGTGCCAATAACTCTGCCTTGGTATTTGTACCTCTACCAAGCCCCATCCAGATTCTGTAGAAAAGGTCCAACTGAAGCTTAACAACCATCCCAGCTCCACACAAGCCATTTTGTTCCTCCCCATCAAAGAAACCCAGTATATGTTGTTGATCAATGACCGGATCCTTGATGGACTAGACTCTACCCTGCGACTGCTTACAATCGAAATCTTGAAGTCTAGATATGGTCTTCACGCTGATAAGACAAGGATCAATAGATCCCTATTGAAACAAAACATGGTTGTGAGCTCTCCACACTTCTCACAAGAAAGCCAACAGATAGTCCAAAGTAAAAGAATAAGACTTCAACCATAATTTGATATCCTCTTCCAAACTCAGCTTATCCCATCCAATCAAAAGATTCAAGTGCCCACAGAAATGTTGCCACACATGCTGAAAGAAAAGACAATCTCCAAACAAGTGTTCCACCATTTAAAAAGCATTGAAACATAAACTGCATCTACCAGAACCCCAGACTCCCCTTTTCTGGAGAGCATCTCAGGTCAAAATCCTATGATGAAAGCATAACCAACCGAAACACTTAATTTTTAAGGTGACTTACCAATCCAAAGTCGAGATACCCACCAACAATCCATGCAAGTCGAGTGCTTCTAAACAAAAGAATTGTAGGCCAACTTAGCCAAGACATTTCCTGACTGCTTATTGAAATGCCAAACAAATTGATCACTAACATTCGTAAGAATAATACCTGCTAAAATCAAACATTTTACATATTCATCCCACTCTAATTCCAGTTCCCCATGAAGGTTTAAAGCCCGTGATGAAATCCAATGAGGCATAAAAGCCTCCTCATAATAAATGTGGTTCATAGAAAAAATACTTCTCACCTGAAGGTGTAAAATCAAATTGCAAGAGAGAGAAAAGTTCTCCCACAAGCCCATGATCGAATCAATTCCCACGAAGATCTAGCTACCCGTACCCACTTGTCAGCAAATATCGGAGATAATAATCGACATTTGTCCACATCAAACTGCACCAGATCGTCGACACATTGGATACCTAAGATAATCCAGATCGAAAGCAATAAGATAATGGTAACCTCTGCATATATTTACATCTAACAATCTTGCCCCACATATCTTCGACAAAGAGAGCCCGCCATAGATTTTTGGCACAGTCCACCCCAAATCTCAAATAAAAATGCCTATCGACATTGTTAAAGTCAGGAATTTGTTTCTTACCTTTATATGCTTGGTTGTCATTTTTTATTCTAGTTTGCTTATTTTCTTGAGTTTATCCTTTCAATTATTGTAGAATTTTTGGTATTTAGTGAAATTGTTAAGCTTTTGCCCTTAGGTTTTTATTTGTTTTTCCTCCTTTAGGTTTTGAAGGGGTTTTAAGGGTCATATTATTGAATAATAAGGTCACAAGTAGCATCATGGGTATAGTTCATCATTAAATTTCATCCAAATTGGAAAAAACAGCTAAAATAGCGCCAAAAGTGGTTTTGAATTATTCTTGTAGCAGAAGTGGTAAAAATTAACAAAGGAGCGCTACAAGAATATCGCGTATGTAAATTTTTCCGACTTTGAGCCGATTTTTTGCATGATTTCGAATCTGAAGTGACTAATCGCGCGATTTTAGGATTTTTGCTACGTGTGGATTCTGTGTTCATCATGAAAGCAGGTGTTTCATGTCGTGGAGAAGATCATGGACATCATCAGCCAGAACGCAGCTCGTCGTGACAGAGAGCCGTATAGATTGAGTTTGATGTGAGGAGAGTGATTCCTTACCTCCATTTCGAAGTCGAAAACTTAGTGGAGTGATGGTTTCTGCCTAAAAAAAGGAGATTGCAGTTGTAAAGCATCGTGGGGGTTTTCACAGTCATACAGGAAATTAGGGCTTCTTTATTCTGCCACTTGGAGTCAAATTGAGTATCTGAAGACACCTGTGTACTTCGATTCAGCAATCAAACAGCACCAGGAATGGTTTAAAGTGACTGCAGTTGAATATTAAAGAGGTATTCCGCGAACACCAGTTAATGACCGTTAATTTGGGGTTTTCTCGTTGAATCCTGTTTTATCAAAATTGGTTAAATAGAAGGTTAATAATATGCTTAAACAATTTTTTGGTCGAAGAGATAAGAAGATTTGAAATGTTGGTGAATGACTGGCTGAAAATATCAATTTTTTGTTTGAGCTTGACCCTGTCAAAGTTTGAAAGTATGCTGATGTGAAGGGCTGTGCATTTTGGTGTCTAAAATTCACAAACTGGTCTACTACTTGCACATAATGCAGCAAAGGAGCTAAACATCCTAGATTACATGAAGACCTGATCTCATTAAGTGCTAAACAGACTCATTTTAGTGTTTAAAAAAAAAACTAAGGGGAGCAAGAAGTGAGCAGACCTAGGAGCATTCTTATATCTTTTTCTCTGCTATACAAATAATATCCATCTTATCCTAAAAACCACAAGTTGATATAAACAGTTAGTAGCTGAGAGTAGTTATATGAAGCTTTTCTGTATAGAGATTGCTCACATTTAGCACTTGAAGGTTTTAAGGGGTATTTTTGGTACCGAATCTCAATACACAGGTGGTCTAGTACATTCTGGAGATGGTCAGCGGTCAGCTGTTTTTATGACAGATTGAATGATAACTAAGTTTCATCATCAGTTGCAGTGAAGAGTCTGGAGTATTCTGAATGACCTAAGTCACTTATACCTATGATAAAACCTAGCCTGCATTAGAAAACAAGAGGAAGCAGTCAAAGAGTTTAGGAGAGCAGGTTATTGAAATCTAAGAAGTTCATTGACAGAACCCTAGAAGTACACTGTGTTTCAGCCATTGAAAGCAGCCCGGGTCAGTTCAGATGGGTAAAAGTGGTAAAACTAATAGAGCTGAACCAACAAACTTGAATTGGATTGAGCAATTCCCTGGATGTGCAAATCTATTTCAAAATGCAGGGTGGCTTGATTTTTTCAAGAGGATTGATGGATACAATTCTGAGGTATCTTATCAATTTGCTAAAACTTATAAGCAAGACATGGTGATTTTTGATACTTTAAAGTTCAGATTGACAGTGGATTTAGTAGCAAAAGCCATAGGAATAAAAAACGAGGGTGAGATGTGGTTTAAAAAACTGCCATTCACATTTGATGCTCAGAGATATCTACTACCTAATGTCACCCCAGACTGGAGTAAGGGCATCCTGATCCAAAATTTTAGAAGTGAGTGGGTGGAACCTATCAGAATTTTGCAAATCTATGTTACTTGTGAAGGCAGATATGCCTATGTTTTCAAGTATCACTTTAGGTTTCTACAGCATATAGTGGGTGTATCTAAAATGAGCCTTCCCTTTTTCTTCCTCAAAAGTCTCCAGAAAATGTCCAGTAGAGTAAAATACCATCAAGATCATTCTTCTCAATCAATTTTTCATCATGGACTGATTAAATTGATCATCAGTACTGTCCTGCAGAAGGAAGGGAAAACTTGGGATTTCTTCCTCTTCTGGTCAGGTTTTCAGGTTAAACAGGAAGATCAGCAAGCTAAAAAGCAGGCAGACAAAGGGAAGGTGCTAGTGAGGAAATTAGGTCAGAAGGTCAAGACTGAGGTTAAGGAAGAAGTTAAGTTTGAAGAAGCATCAGAGCCATTGAAGGGGGTCAATGCACCTAAAATGCTGTCAGCTGACATCAAGGGTAAACTTTCACCGTTCATAGAAGAAAAAGAGCAACCTGTGCAGGATAGGAAAACAGTTGAAGCTGTCATGAAAGAAGAGATTGTTATCATAGAGCAGATTATTGTTAAGGAAGAAGAGATTCAAGCTAAACCAAGAAGCCCTATTACTATCCTCTCAGAGAATGAGGGTTATTTGTTAGAAGAGGATCAAACCATTGCCAAAGCTAAAGCTAGCTGTGGTGCATGTGAAGAATTTTCCACTCTGGAAAACAAGACAGTCAGACCTAGCAGAAAGAAGAAAAAATTTGTAGCAATGGAATTTGCTACAGTCAAGCACCAAGGGAGAACCTTAAAATTGCTTGGAGAATTGGCACCAGGATGGAGGCCTAAAACTAGGCCCAGAAATAAATTAAGATTGAATATGAAGAAACTGCTTAACCCTAGCTTGAATAGTAAAGAGGTGATTGTTCTAGAAGATGACTCTTCTGATGAAAAGCCAAAGATAGACAAGGGGAGCAGTAAGAAGAAAGAAACAGTTGCAAGAAGTTTAGCTCTTCATCCTACAAAATAAAAACAGTCATTACAGTCAGAAGAAGATTCAAGCCAGCCCAAGCCTAAGCTATCTGCCATATTTCTTGAAATAAGAAATGAACTGATAAAACAGCAGCAAGAAAAAGAAGCTGAACTTGCTTATGATGAAGACCAACAGAAAATAGGTAAAACTACACCTGCAGAAGCAGCAATTCAGGAAAATCCCAGTATCTCTGTTAGGTTTGCAAGACTGCTACAAGAGGATGAGGATATTTTCAAGAAACTCAATATACCATGGATGCCCAGTGATGCACAAGAGAACACAACAGAGAAATTTATTGATTATGATAAAGAAAGCATGCAAAGGGCTATTAAACAGTACAGATATCAGATGAGTTACCTATAGGAGACTAATGGTGGCCTTATCCTAGCCAATAAAAGGTTGAGGGAATATTTACAGGAAGTCAATGAACATTACCAGGAGCTAATAGCTGTTTCTAAGGAGGCTTTGAAGAGAAAAAGGAGCACTAATGTACAATGCACAGATCTGAGGCAGAATGTTAAAGACTTGGAGCAGCATAATGAGGAGCTCACCAGCAGAGTAGCTGAGATGGAGAATGAACAGAGGCGATCCAAGAAGAAAGCCCAAGCACTAGAAGGCATAGCATTGCTAGCTGAAGCAGCAAAGGATCTCTGAAGTTGTTAGTCAAACAGTTATTTGTTATCTCTTTTTGGAAAACACTTTAGTTAGTTGTTTACTATTTTTGGAAAATATCATATTTTGTAAATTGTAAACTAGCTTTATCTCATCGAATGGTTAGCTGAATACAGTTAGGGTTGTAACCCTAACTGCTTTTTGTTGAGGAATACTATTTAGATAGGTCAGAAAGACAGAAGTAGGGCTTGATTTTGGGGAGAGCTTCAGGAGGTCTTTCAGACTTATTCATGAGCTAAGTATTATAACTCTTGTATGCATTTGTTGACAGACTATGAGATATATGACACTTTATACACTTCAGTATATGTTTTAGCTTCATTTTGAGTTTGTTTAACTACTTGGCTGATATATTCATTACTGGTTCATGGTTTCTTTACTTGTGATGCTTGTCAGTCCTGAATGAACTTTAAGATTATATGCTGATCTATACTTGTTGATTATATTATGCATATTTGTCATTACATGCTTATGATTTAGTTCTTGTTTAGCTTATGAGTGTATTCCCTGTTGTTCACCAATTTTACAACCAGCAAACATATCAGAAACCCTAAACCTAGTTTACTTTATTGATTTTTATTTGAGATTGTGTTGGCTTGTTTCTTTAGCCTTGGAAACAATTTCTGGCACAAACAGACATAATAATAGTTAAAGTGTTTAAATATATTATTGGTGTGCCATTTGTGTACATGTAATGAGACATGATTACATGTATCGAGGATTATCAACGGGATAATTATATGGCTTATGGAGCCTTTCTTACTTAATATAGGAAACAATCTGACTTAGCACGTGAAACTTTTATACTGCATTCATTATGTGAAGTGGTTTTCTCTCGAGGCCTATATGAAGTCAATATTCATTGATTGATGTGGCACACCTATTAAAGAGGCATGTTTAACGTATGCAAGGAGGTTCTATGGATCTTGTGCAAGGTAGCTAAATGTAATGCCTTTTTGTAATTGGTTCAATATAAATTCTTATGGAATGGTGAATCTTTCTAGAGTTTCATGTTTGACAAATTTGATTGAAGGTTTCATTGTCAATAAGTTTGGTGGCCAATAAAGTGCTTGTTAAGAGTGGATGTCTTCTCTAAACATTCCACAAGATCTATTGTTATAAACCAGAAAGCATGTATCTTGCCCTATATCTCTTAAATTGATTTATTAATAATGTACACTTATAAAAGATTAATGATTTGTTAATTAAAATTATTGTTTTAGCAATACAAACCTTGTGCATGCCTATGCTAAACTGCTATAGCTTGTAGGTATATGTCATAGACTCTTATAGACACATTGTCTAGGGATGAATATCCCTCTAACATTTTAAGCCACGAGGGTTTTCTCAATGGGTAAAAAATTGTTTTGAACAAAATTTCAAAGGACTTGAGATCAAATCCCATTGAGTCCCTCGGGGTTACCTATGAAAGGTACGAGGCTGCGTTAGGAACATTGACTATCATGGACATTTTGAAAAGGTTCCAATATGAACTAATCCAAGGATTCATGCATGTCTAGAATAACCTTGAGAGTTATCTTTGTTTTCCTCACAAGAGGAGATGGATGAGAAAATTGCTACAATGCACGGGTATATGACACGATATCTTCTAGACCCATTATATAGGGTTGAAAACACCTTTAACTTTTCTTTTTGAGATGGGATATTTTCACCTGTATGATATGTAATTGCTTATCCTATGGCCAACTAGAATCAATAGCATAGACCTTAACTAATGTTGTGTGAAATAATTTGTTTATCTTTGTTTTCTATTTCATCATGCTTAAAATTGATTTGTAGAAAACTTAGACAAATCTATAGCTAAAATGTATAAAAAAATGCTAAAAAAATCATTCCTGATCACATTAATAACACTAATATTTGACCCTAGAAACCCAAATGAGTATACAAACAAAAGGATTTTTATACCCTCTTCATTAACCAAGGAATTATATACAAGAGACCACACTCTAATTGAGTATTATTACTCTCCTTATATATTTTTGGAGACTATATGCGAGTGATTTAGGACTATATTCATAATCATGCACAAGTTTTGTTCTACCTTTCATCCTTTCGACTCCTAAAAAATCCTTTGTTGTTCTCGATGTCTCCATATTCCTCTAAGTCAATAACCGTCAATTTTGTGACTTTGACATCGACCCAGCTCCCAGATCAGTAAGGGTTGGAGGCTCCTGACCTACGAGATCTCAGTGGAAGCTCCGTACAAGACCCCCCTCCGTGAGGCGCTCAGGCCCCTACAGACCCCACCGAGATCGTTCTAGAGGGAGCCCCGCGCCTACCAGTTTCAGATCACGGTAGCAGACATTTATGCAATTCCCGCAATTTTCCTTGTTCAACCTCGGATGTTAGGAATACCAGACCCTCCTTGATTACTTTGGCTCCTGGATCTCGCCCACCTAGGCTCCTCCACCCCTGTGTAGGGTTGTAGGATTGGAACTGGAGCAAGTGCTCTCCCATGCTACAGACTAGCTCACCTTACACATCTTTACTTCTTTCTTCTTTCCATTTCACTTGTATTGCTTATATTGTACTTTCTTTATGGGAAATCGGTTGATCCTCCCACATGCAGAACATATCATTGTAACCGACAGTACCATTGACCTACTTTGTGGTCATTAGTGGACATTAATAAAATTATCTTATCTTATCTTATCTACATCATGCTCTCATGGAGATGTTACATGACTATTTAGAGATCTTTGAAATTATTACTCCATATAATGGACTCATTGTTTAATTCTTCTTCTCATCACCTTTGGAATTGTTTGATGTTCATGGGAACAGGTGCTCTAAGCTCTGTAATATTCATTCTCAATTCTCTTTATTACTACCTTTTGCTATGGAGGCTAAGAGACCTATTATTTCCAACTTTGTCTTCTCCTACCTAAACTCCCATGGTCGACCCCCGATTTCCTTTCCCCCTTGCCATCAATTCATTAATTTCCTTTAACAATTTATATTCCTCTTAAAAATCCAAGAGACCCCAAAGAAGGCATCATTGTTGTTTCTTTGTCTTCCCTTCTAGACACCTTGAATTCAACTAATGGAGCCTTCGTAACCTGACCATCTCATGTTTCAAATTTTAGGCTTTAAGATTCTTCTTAGGTTATTTTACCAACATGGATTCCTTGTGAAATCCTCCTATTCATTGGGTTGGACACATGGCATCATTTAAGTGGCCACATCATTGACCATGTTTCCCATTCAAGGCCTCAATCTTGTTGGTACACATGTACTCTATCCACCAAAGTTTTTTGTCTATGATATATGCCCAAGCCTTTTGTGCAACATGCGGCAAATGGATCTCTTTGAACTTTGTGCTTACTGTTGTGAACCAACCTAGTTCACACACAAGTTATCCTTAATAATAGCGAAAATAATCCATAGTGGATAAAAATAAATATTTAATGAGTAATATGAATAAGATGATTTACAAATATAGAAAGGCCCATATATAATCCCTAAATGGCAAATATTGATTCTTCATAAAGAGTTGCAACCTTTAATAAGTATTATTAGTTGTTTTCGTTATTAATGATCAAATTACTATTATTTATTGTTATTTATTTATTGTTGTATTTTAAATTTACTGCATTTCCTTTCCCTTTAGAAATGATTTGTCCTCAAAGCATATTGATGAAAAGGCTTTATGTCTTTACTCTTGTTGTAATGCCACATCATTCACTATTCTGCCGTAGTTGATGATACAATTCAATATGAACCTTTCAGTGGCAAGAAATTTTTTTGAATTGTAAGAAGATCATACCATCCCAAATCAATTCTTTGTGGAATATTGCACTTCCACAATGAACTGTGATTATGAGACTTGATCATGTTGGTATCAATATTTTTTGGATGGTAATGTAGTTGTTCCCGACCTAAGGAATATTGATATTCGAATTGTTTAAGATATTTTCTTTTATGACTTGGATGTCGGTAAGGAGTCCTTATAATGTGTCATTTTCCCTTATCATGCTTGTAGTGTCTTCTTGATTTAATTTCGACATATGATTTTCTTCATGCCTTGATGTTGTTTGGTTAATTAATGAACTTCTATTAGTGCATACACTTGGAGTTCTCATATTTTGTACTCCAACATCCTATATGTTTGTTCTTCAATTGGATTGGCATCTTCTTGAGTTGTGATGTGGATTGGGTATGCATTTGTTCCTTTTTCCACAACTAGGATTTTTACTACCAATGGATTTGATGCTTTCTTCTGGATTTGGTCTAACTTGTTTTCCAACAATTTTTTATCATTCTTAAGCTTCTTGAATGTTTCTTTTTGCGACTTCTCGTTGTCATTTAGCTTCTTAATCCATTCCATCAAATCTTGATTATGATTTTTATGGAGGAAAATATCTTCATCCTTTTCTAATAATTTCTTCTCAAAATCTTCATTAGCTTGTTCCAACTTCCATTATTCTTGCTTCTTATTCTTTAATTTCTTCATTTTTGTTACTAGAATTTTATTAGGATTTCTCAACCAGAATATCTCATCATTATTGTTTGATATTGTTTTATTGATCTTTGCAACCTCTAATTTGTGGGTATTTTTAATGTTGCTATTATGTTGTTGTATCTCTTTAGTTTGTTGTTGAAGTTGGAAAAACTATGACTCTTGGCATTATAATTTCTTTTGGATTTGCACAATTTCCTTATCTTTGTCCATGAGGAATTTGTTCAAATACTTCACTTCCTCTTCTAAATCCTCGTAGCTTTCATATGGCGATTCCTTTCCTGTACTTTGTAATGAGGGGACTCTCATTGATGAGTCATGTATTGTTATTTTCTTCTTCTCAAGGAAGAAGGTCATGAATTTATTTTCTTGCAATGAAGGTAAATGTACCCAATGTTTCCAACTAGTTGGAACCCAACATTATATCAATAATATTGGCATCTATAGATACAGTGGTGAATTGATATGCAAAATTATAATTACCGATCTGTCAGTGTAATTCATTTATTTGATCTTCGTTCCACTCGTTCTTCTCTATAATGATTATGGAACTTGTAGTTGATTAGCAACGTCAACATTAATAAAATTGTATTTATTACTTTGATAAATTGTGACGACAATTAGACTTTCATAAAATATGTCATTCACTTTTAGCATAGCAATAGGCACTTTTAATGGAACCTTCGAAAATACTTTTTTAATAAATAATAATTGTAATAATAATAATCAATTATTACTATTATTAAAAAGTTTAATAATAATAATAATAATGAGGATTTGGAGTGTGAGGACAAGGTGTTAAAGTGAATGTAGGTTTTTGGAATTTACTATTATAATAATAATTATAATTATAATAATATATTATTATTTTATTATTATTATATTTTTTTGAAATGAGTGAAATAAGGGTTTTGAACTCTAGGAAAAATGAGGGAGATGGTTGCAAAGGTGCAACGATGGAAAGGATAACCGCTATGGTAAGGTGTGAGAGATGGATTTTGTATAGGAAGAAAACGAAGGAAGGATCATGGTGTATGGGGATTATGCAATACGAGGGAGTGTGGATGCAACGAGGTCAGGTGTGGATTGGCAAGAAGGAACATTTGTAGCAAGGGAGGATAGAGGGTGCGAAGCGCAGAAAGTGGGCGTAGGTGGGGGGTGAAGAGCATGAAGCTGCAGATAAGAGAATATGGGGTGTATGGAAGAGTATGGACCATGAATACAGTAGCAGTGTGGCGCAAGAGGAATGTGAGGACACAACATTGAACAACGCTGTGAGGAGGTGTAGTGAGAGTAGTAAGGTGAGGGTGGGCACAAGCAGAGGAGGTGTGGAGTGAGGATATGCATGGGTGAATAGAGCAGATGGGATGGAAGGAGTAATGGGTATAGGTGTAAAGGTGGGAGGAGAAATGGGTGGAGGAAAGGGTGTGGCATATGGAGAGGTGACTATGTTTGAAGTGGGGTGTAAGGAATAGGAGAAGGTAGCAAATGTTCATGCAGGGATGGTGATGAGGGATGGAGCGTGTGGAGGAGTAGAAATTAGTGCATGGTTGCGGGGGTGTTAACATCATATTTCTATGCTCCTCAAAATTCAAAATGAGAGGTTAAAGTCCTAGAGATTGGGAACAATTGATATATAGCAGTGCTTGAAAGGAGAAATTTAGTAAGAGTGGAGACGAAAGGGATAAAGTGAATAAGGAACGTGGATAACGCACATACAAAGATGGGACCCGGCCGTAAAACCAAGAGAGGAAGGAAAAAGTGAAAAGTTAGATCAACAAAAAAGATTGAAAGGAAATTTGATCAACAGCTATTACATAGTTTGGGGCCCAGAGTTGCAAGAAAGTTAAGGTGAATGGGTGATAGCGGATTATAAACCGCTTTCCATGTGGTGTTTTGTGGTGAAGTACAATGGAAAAAGAAAAGTAAGGAAAAACTGACTTATTAATGGTTCTAAAACCATCTTACTTACCATATAAAGGTGTGTTAAAGAAAGTAAAAATTTATTTGTGTCTTTACATTGTGGATGAATGGGAGCATTGAAAACAAACCAGCTTTCATCTTCAATCGGGTTCAAAGGTCAATTTCTGAACATTCTTTTGTTTACCAAGTAGCTCTGAACTCTGAAACTTTGTTGAGTCCTTTCGTCATGGAAAGAAGTCAAGATTTTTTGTTACTTTGTAGGGTTTTGGATGAGAAAGAGGAGGTTATAATTGATAGAGAGGGAATCATTTTCCTCTAAACCCCGAGTCTTTTAATGAGGAATTTTTGGTCAGACTATTCAAAGAGTGTAAATCTGAAGATAGAGATAGTTTCTTGTCAAGAATTTTGAAAATTGGTCAATCACTAGAAAATATTTCTTTACCCTTAAATGTCCATATTTTTCAGGAGGAAGTTCATTTGGTCTTATCTTTGTTGAGTCAAGTTTTGGGTCGGGATGATGATAAGTATGTAAATGAAGTCATGTTAGGTTTTCTTTTAAGAGTGGGTTCACCTGAGTCAAAGTCAAGTACATTCTGTTATTTTAACCTCGATGGGTTCTTACCCGATGCAATTTAGGAACAGTTGATGGAATTCCCCAAATTGAGATATTTCAGATATCAGTTCTATCTACTTAACATGTTTTTGTGCTCAAATATATCAGAGTTACATTTCCTTGGCACAATTTCTTCTCCTGGTCTTCCTAAGCATATTAATATGTTTGAATTCATCAACATAATCATGGAAGAAGTGTACAAAAATATTTTTGATGTTGATTTGCCCAGAGTTTTAGAGGATATGAAGAATATGCTACAGCTTTCATCGAAAAGTCAAACAGGCGACTAGTTTTTATACAAACATTTCATTGTTATTCGAGTATATGGTTTCACTGGAGCACCATACAATTTATTGTGTTTCTTGAAACCAAGAATTTTTGCTTTAGAATTCATCAGGAAAATATTATTTTCAGAAGAAGAAAATTTTGGTGCTTTCAAAAGTATTCAGATGTTAAATTCCATCTTAGAACTAGTCCATTCATCTTAAAAAATAAAGCATCTTTATCTATAGTTGAAAGATTACTGGGGGTTAAGGATTTTCAGGAAATGGAAAGATTGAATTATAATCCACATCAAGTTATTTCTCAGAGGAGGCAACAACATAAGAACAAATCTGTTGAACATCAAATAATAGAAGGTATGGATAATATTTCCAATCTGTTAAGATTTTAGCATAACCATGAAGAAATAAAAGAAGAAGTGATAGAAATTGATATGGAAAAAGAGATAATTTGACCTTGATGATTCAAACACCTGCCAATACTGATCCACTTAATAAGAGGACCATTTCATAAATTGATAATATGGAAGTTGATGAAGAAGTTTCTCTTTTTTTTGCAAGAAATGCCCGCCACTTGGGGCCAATGCATTTCCACCATTGGTTAAGATAACAACCCAGGGACATCTAAGCCATCAAAGTCACCTGGGGATCGCACCCATCCTGGGCCACACCAACCCTTACGATGGTTGGAATTTTTTGGTGTCTCCTCCCAACTAACTCACCCATAAAGGGATTGAACTTAGGTCACCTTTCTGATGAGACCCACTCCTTAACCGAATAAGCTAGCGATATTTGATAGTTGATGAAGAAGTTTCAAACAAGAGAATTAATATACAATCACATGGGGAAATGGTTATGCAGGATGAACAAAATTTGAGTGATTCAGGGAAGAGTTCTCTTTTACAACAAAAGCTTGTACACATGCAACAATATTCTTTTTCAAATACGGCGAAGTCAAAGTCAAATTCCAGATGTAAATCAAAGTTTGGTCTTATTGCAAGTTATGCATAAAAGAATAATGAATCCTTTGATGAAACACAAAATTGATTTCCTCGGGTGTGAAAATTGACAAATCACAAAGTCTCATTAATATTAACTAAGGAATTCGAGAGAAACACCCTGAAATTTGCAGTTGTAAGTGATGAAAGTGTAACAGGGATGGAAGTTAGATTGGAAAACATCAGTGTTCCTTATCAGATCCAGCTTCATCAACAAACTGGAGATGTACTCTACTCGGATCTTTTACAATATACTTTGGATATCACAACGTTACAATCAGTTATAGAGAAACTAGAAACTTGGCTTGGATAAGAGAAAGTAGAGAGTAAATCAAATTTGGTTCATATTAAAAAATTACATATAGACCTTATAACTCTAGGAACTAAATCAAGTAATACACAGTTAACGAAAAAACTTCTTGAAGAGAAAGAAAATACTATTCAAACACTTAAGAAGAAACTCAAGATCCCATGTACATAGCATGTTCAATCGTCTGAGTTAATTGTGTTACAAAAAGAAAAGGAAAAAATTCATCAGGAAATGATGGATTACAAAGGAAGAATGTTAAAGCTGTAATAAGAAAAAGAGGCCCAGGAAATAGAGAGATCCGGATTACTGTCACAAATTTCAGTTTTGAATACAAGTCCGAGAGAAGAGGAAGAAGTACTAGAAGAATTGATGAATCAACCTCTTATTCATAACAAGGAACATATAAATGAATCCCTTGTAGAGGAACTATCAATTTCCATGTCACATATTAATTTAAGGGAAGGGAAAATTAAAGAATTGAAAGAGGAAAATCATAAATTCAAGGAGGAGTTGGCCCGAAATACTAAAGGGAGGAATAAAGTTTTAAATGGAAATAAGCAGTTGCAAAATAAAGTCAGTGATCTAAAGATAAAATAACACGCAAAGTTCTTTTGCAAGGGGAAAGCATCTTATATGGGACGATTTATCGGTACAAATTACAAAATCCAAGCCTTATTTGACTTATGTTAATGATAAAACTTTAATAGTGGATATGGCTTTCCAAAGATGTAAAGTGGTTAATGAAACTCTAGTTAAGAAGCCCTTGGATATAGATCATAATGCTATTGATTTCCTAAATACTTTGAATTTTGAAGACATGGAAGAGATGGGAATTAGTGATAGACTTGTCATTATCTTCTAGGCTAGAAGATTTATTGGAAAACATAATCATGTTAAAAATGTGCAAAAAAAAGCGAATCAAATGCTTCTTCAGATTAAATATTTCAAAAGATTGTTTCAAAAACTCTTTGATGACAGTCTCCCTCCTTTTTGGGACAATGACGGAAAGTTATTTCCTCAAAAGCAATATCATAAGTTATTGGTACATATGTCATGGATCACTCAAAGTTCAAGGATTTAACTAAAGGGTTGGCTGGGAAGGTTATCATTGAGAAGCTGACAAATGAATTTGAAATATTTGATCAATTCTTAATTACTCAAAGAAGTTTGCCACGTGTGTCTTATACTTCATATGAGTAGTTGGAAGTGTTGATAAAAGATATGATGTACTACGACATCCTGAACCAAGAGCACTGGAAGGTCATGGAGAAGTTCAAAAATGCTAAGTATATATTACATCAATGAAGGATAGATGTCATATTTCTAAGGAAAAGGTCATTTATCTCATCTCCCAGCCATGCAGACTTTTCAAATTATGTAAACATGTTACTTAAACAAAGAATGCAGTTATTGTTCCTAAAAATTAGGGATTTAGTTACAAGAACTTTGTTGTAACAGATAGTTTGTTAGTTTTACATCCGGGGAGCTATCTTGTAAATATTTTGAAATTTATGATGTATTGGGGGTTGGATCCCAAGAAAAGAAAGAGACAACTGCGAACTATTTTTTTGGCTATCAATATATTTTTCAAAGAACAAAAAGACTGAACTTTTTCTGAAGCAGAAATTCCTGTGATGACATTCAAAGTTTGTGATCCTCTTTCATGTGTATGTCTTACCTTTATCTCAATATTCCATTAAATGTGGTTCTTCCTAGTATTCAATTGAGAATAAATGGTTTGGAATTCATCTATAGTACTCCAAATGCATGCAGTAAGAAGGCATCAAAAATACCAACTCCCTTTGAATTGGCTTGGTTAGTAAGAAGGTATGTTGAGTCATCCACAAAAAGTGTTTCAATTGCCTACATGGAAATGTGCCAAAGTTGAGAGCTTGCAACATAGCTTAACTGAATGGCTATACCACTTGTTGGTAACAATTTCTAAATTCAAACTTTATGGGCAAGGACTTTAATCCATGACAACTAGCCCATTCCACACCTTCCTAGACAATAATGGCATTGCCTAGAATGAACCATCCTGAAATGAAACTCATATTCATAGGTCAAATAATCCAAGGAAGGCTATACCAAATTATCAAGAATAAGGCCTTAGCCAAAAATAGTTTATATCACATCGAGAAAAATAATTGGTCGTCGAATTGGTTCAAGGTCCCTTCCTTTTGGATAAAATTAATCAAATATTTGTTAATGAATTTTCTTAAGGGATATCTTTTAGACAAATACCTATAGAATTTGAGCAAGTTAGGCCCAACATAGTTGATGAGCCTCCAAATAGTCCTTTATCTAGGCCATCCTATGTGTACATTCGATATATTTTGTGCTAAGAATAGACCCTCATGTGAAACGCTTATACCCTTTTAATGATCATTGAGGATATTGCAACACTTTCTTATCTAGTTATGCATAATTTGCTTAGCTGCTAAATGAATGTAATAAACTTGATCTTAAATGTTTTTTTGATGATATATACATATATTTCATGTGAGGACTAATATGTGATCTCCGAAGGCTAAGTGGAGGAAATTGAGTCACTTAGACAAGGTTGGTACTATTCATTGATGAATTTAGACCAAACTAAGGACCACTAAGAGTTTCAAGGGATATTGTCCCTTCATTAGCTTCAAAAGTTGTCAATACATGGGGGAAACATTAATGGCCTCAAGAAAATCAAACCCTAGCCAATTTAGGCAATTTGAATTTCACAACAGAGGCATAGGTCCTATAAATCAAGCATGCATTTTTTTAGGAGACTATAGGAAAACTTCCATAAACCAAAGGATTGATTATAATCTTAGCTAGGTTTCCTTTTCAAATATAAATAACAATAACAGATGATATGAGAGTTAGTCTCATTCTTGTATTGTCATTCATCTTTCTTAATGCTAGTGATCTGAAGTGTATTAAGAAGGAAATTTTTTGCCTCAAGGCTGATGATAGTTAATAAATGAAAAGGATATAGTCTTTTGTAATTTTTAGTATTACTTGTCTACTGAGGATTCCAAGAGATTCCTTGGGTAGGTGCCACCCAAGAAGAACAATGAGAACCCATGTTTCCATCTCATTTTTATCCTTTTTATGTTGTTTTTTGTTCACATATAGGATTCTATAGAAAAACACAATATCAATTGTTTTATTTAATTTTAAACATCTTTTATATTCATTGCATTACGGAATAACCCTTATGATTTCCTATTCTATATGCTTCTTTTCAATAGTTTGTCTTAGAATATTCAATACTTTGAAGTACATCTAAACAACCTATTGTGATAGTCTTGTTGCTGCAACTGCTTCCCCCAAAAAAATTGCATTTTGGGGCCCCTCCTTACATTTTTATTTTTGAAAGCACTCTTTCCCATGTTTCCAACCTCAGATAAGCCTCCCTGCATACCTAATATTTCTTAGAAGCTTGAGAAGAAAGATATTCCTAAGCTTGAGTTCTCTTTTTGGTAAGAAACCTTTAGGCGCGACTTTTGAAACAAGCCTTGTTTGAAAGTTCCGCTTTTGATTTAAGATCAAAAACCCGGGTTGAATCCAAATAAGATCAACGGTCAAGCAATGTGAAAGAAGAAAAGCGAGAGTGGAAAGATTACAATTTTGGTTGAAAAATGGTTAAATTTCTGATTTCTGCTTTCTACGGTTCGAGCTCAATGGTCTAAAGGGCTTCCGTGCAAATCAATGGCTCGAAAAATCCGGGAGCAGAAAAACCGAATCAGAAAAGTCATTTTTCGTAGATAAAAAAGTTAACGTTCTGCCTCCCGTCTTCCGCAGTCTTAGATCCAACGGTCCAGAATGTTTCCACACAAATCGAAGGTAAGGGAAAAGGAAGCCGAAAAGTAGAAGCAGAAAGGGTCAAGTTTCATTTGTAAAAAAAGTTAGAGTTCCGCTTTCCATTTTCCGCGATCCATGATCTGACGGCTAAGGACAAGTCTGCACATATCAATGATGCGGAAAGAAGCAAAAGGGTGGAAGTGAAAAAGGTCAAAGTTTGCTAATGACAAGTTAGAAACCCAACTTCCACCTTCCGCAATTGCAAGATCTGACGGTCCAAAAGGTTTCCGCGCAAATCAACGGCTCGGAAAGCTAGAAAAGAAAAAGGTGGAAGTGGAAAAGCGAAAGCGGAAGATGCATGTTTTGGTCAAGAAAAGGTTGGAATCCTGATTTCGAACTTCCGCATAGATCGACGGTTTATAAAGCTTCTACATAGATCAACAACTCAGAAAGAATCGGAAGGGAGGAAGTGGAAAAGCAGATGTGAAAAGTTAGAATTTTCGTTGGTAAAAAAGTTAGAGTCCCATCTTCCGCCTTCCACGATCCGCAGATCAACGGTCCATAATCATCTACATCTATCGACGGTGCGGAAAGGTTGTCACGAAAACCAAAGTCGCGGAAGCGAAAAAGCAGAAGTGAAAATGCTAGAGCAGAAAGTTAAAGTTTAAAATTCATAAAAATTGGACAACCCAACTTCCGATTTCCGCTTTCTGAACGGCGAAAACGGAAAGTCGAAGTCAGAAAAGCTAAGGTTTTGGTCATGAAAAATTGGAATCCCAATTTTCGACTTCTGGATAGATCAACAGCCAGGGATGAATCTAAAATAAAATCAATGGATAGAAAAGGGTGGAAAGGAGCTAGCAGGGTTGCATGATCTAACGGTTAAGAGCAAACCCGATCCATCTTTGAGATTATCTGAGTCGTCCAACCTCTTTTGTTTTTTATTGTGAACCATTGCAAAAACTGAGAAATATTTCTCCCAAAACTTAAAATAAATATTGTGCTTGCTTAATATGGTGATAATCATCATGTTTTTGTTTTGTTTAGATAAATGAAACAGATCATTAAACTTACAATTGAAAATACGCTGATTAGCTACAATCGTCATTGATAGAATATTGTTGTTTCAAGAACAGACATATCTCTCATGACATGTTTTTTATGTATTACAGGTAATATGGTTCATCGAGCTAGGATGGGCAATTTGGATATTGGTTAAAGGTTACAATTTTCAACAACCGATATTCATGGCAGATACAGATCTACAGTTCAGAAGAATTCCATTGTTTTAACTTGCACGAATGAAATAAATCTCTCAGATCCGCGGAATTGGTTAAGGTGCTACATATTTCAACGACCAATATCAAAGGTGGGCACGCATTTCACTAATTCAATGTTCCCATGGAAAATAACTTTTGAAATCTGCAGAATTGGTTAAAGGGCTGCATCTTTCAACGAAGGAGATCTGCTCAGAATTAGATCTATGGAGGAGAAAAATTTTGTTGATTCAACTTGCGAGGACAAAAAAAAATCTAAAATTAGCGAAATTCATTAGCCCAACAAACTTTAACGGTCAATATTGATCAAGTTTCAAGATCTAAGGTGGAGATTAATTTCACCTAGAAAAGAGCATGAAGTTTATCAGGATGGAGGATTGCGAAATCAGCTCCAAAGGTTACATAGATTGACGGTTCGGATGAAGATACAGTCTGGAGATATTCTAGCTGTCATTTTTAGCAAGCAATCCTAAGTCCTTGCTGTCAAATTTCCCAAACTGATCCACCATGCGCGTTCTAGCGTGTTTGCCCAATTTTTTTTTGTGATCATGGCGAATCTTCTAGATCGGATTTTGTTACGATTTTTGTAACTAAATTTGTCTCTATTTCAAGGTCAATATCGGGAGCCCATAACACTATAAATAAGAGGTGCAGAGCACCGAGAAAGGACTTTTTCTTGGTGAACTGATTCTGGACAATTTATGCAAAAGAGCCACCTCTTAGCTAATAAGAAGGATCGTTTTGCTGGAACAAAGGGAATGTGCAGAGATTTACTCAGAGAGTGTGGGATGCATAATGTAGAACTACTTCTTCTTACTTTTGCACATCATACAATGAGATTTGTCTAACCTCCTAGAACTACTTCCTTGGTCATGAATGTCTATTATCTGTATAAATGTCTATGTATGACAAGGTAATTAATGGTTTAATCATATTAGAGATATCTATGGTATTCTTTCTACTGTTAATGTGATTATTGTGTTGGTATGGCTATCTGTTAGACCTTTATGAGCATTTGAAGTTTATCACTCTGAACTCTAGATTTGCTCCATGAAAGGGGATAGAATAGTTTAGTTTTAGATCTAGATTAGACCTGCATTTAGATTAGGCACTTGCATATCATCCTTTAAACAAAAATATTATAAACAATGGACTGGGTCGTAACTCGTAAAAGATTAAAGAACTTAATCTATGGTAGTCGGAACCGTGACCCAGATGTATTACCCACACCAAACGGTGTCTGATTTAAATGGGATCGTTCATCGAGGAGAATCCCTACTGCTTGGCACCTAGGATTTTTCTAAGCATCAAAAGAATTGGCGCTAGAAGGAGGGCACCATCCCGTGCATGGCTGGTAGAGGAAATCCGATTTTCATAGAAGAATACATTGGGACATCATCCATAAATATTTTCCCTGAAGATTTTATTCTTGAATTTAAAGAACAGGAACAGACAGGTTCTGGGGAAGAAGAATCATAAAGTTTGTATGTTGTCCCATTTGAAGAAGTTGATCTGTTTAGGAGACATACAAGATCCTACGTCAAGAAACTTGGGGGGTTAAAATTTATTCCTACATTGCCTAGAAGGAAAAATTCCAAGAAAGTAGCCTCTTACAGTAAGGATTCAATTCTTGTGGAAAATTTGGAAGAACTGGTAAACCTATCCATCCAAGAAATTGTTCAGCCTCTGCATCAATTAGATCTAGAATCCCCTGGAGTTTCATTGTTCCCCAGTCTCCACCTCGAATCATGGCCGTTGTTAATAAACCTGCATGGAGAACAAGAACGCCACTCAACCTAGCTGCTCCACTGCATGACTTACCCAAACAACCAGAAAAGGTTTTACCAAGATTTGATCTTGGAAAGGGTGTCTCTGCTGAAGATCACCTACAAGGTTTGTATCTAGCTTTGCATCTTTTAAATGTTGAACATGAAGATGTTGGTTGCATATTTTTTCAGTATACCTTTGAACCTAAAGCATTATCATGGTATTTTAGTTTGAAAAAAGATTCAATATTAAATTGGGATGGTTTTGCAAAGGCATTCTTAGGTAAATTTGGTAACTAGAAAATTGTAGCCACTCTCATGAAAGAATTACTGTCTATGAGGATGGGAGATAAAGAAAAGTTCCAAGACTTTAATCAAATATTCACCACTTTATTGAATAGCTTTAGTGCTGCAACAAGACTAGCTGAAGAGTCTCTAGTAGAATATTATACTACAACACTTTATCTACCAATAGCAATGTTTGTAAACATGTCTGGGAAAGTCACATTGGTAGAAAACTATGAGGAAGCCAAGAAAGCAGAGGCTGATCTGGATAGTATAGCAAGGCATACTTTAGAACCTAAGTTGAAACGTACCACAAACAAAATTCCTTTGTTGTTAACTAAGCCCAAACAAGAACACACTAATGAGATATATAATGTAGTGAAGATGGTGCAGAAATTGTCGAACAAGGTAGTGGACTTGGAAAAGGATAAGGGAGTTCGTTCATATAGAAATCCATTCAACCCTTATTACAAGAAAAGGGAAGGGAGTGAACAGCCCCAACCACCCATGCATAATTCTGCTATGTTGAGTTTTAATGAAGTAGGCATGGATCACTTATGCACTTTTCACAAATAACCTCATTCTGGGAAAATTTGTTTGCAATGGATCAATTCAATGACCCTAGTTATGAACCAATAGTTAGATACCCAGATGGAAGATCCTGAAGAAGAGAAAATCCAAACTAATAAGCCCGAAAAAACAAACAAAGAAACTACTAAGGTATCATTGGATTGGGAACCTACTTTGGGGCTTAGTGAAGATGAATCAACCGAGGAAATTCAAGTGTCATTAGTTAATGTCATGACTGGAAGTAAAGGCCCAATGGTGGATGAAATTTTGTCACTGCCTAAACTAAATAAGTTTAAAGAAAACATGAAGAATGTTCTCAATAATACTCAAACAACACCTAAGACTAATCCAGTAAATATGAAAGAGACAATCCCAGTAGTTGACAAGTCAACGAAGACAACAGTTAGTAAACCTATGGAAAATTTGGCAAATAGAACAGAGACAACTAAAGAATAGAGCATGGGGTATTATATCGTAGAAGACATTAATAAAACAAAGGCAAACATGTCTTTATTTGAATTATGTAATTTTCCTCAACAAAGGAAGAAACTTCTAGAAGCTTTTAATCCACAGCTCAGCAGTGTCCCAAAAGCTATTAAATATGATGATGAAGTAAATGAAGCAAGCATTGGAGGAAAATCTAGATCTCGGACTTTACCTTTTCTGCTATCATTTGAAATTTTTAATCATAATATGCATAATTGTTTGGTAGATTCTGGGTCTTCATCAAATGTCATGCCACTTTCAATATGTAAAAAGATTAATGGCCAACCTGCACCATCCTCATCTTAGATAGCTCAAATAGACATATCTATTTTTAAAGTCATAGGGGAAATGAAAGATGTTTTGATTCAATTATCTGTAGATCCCAAAGTTTGTCAGTCTATAGATGTAATGGTAGTGGATATACCAGAAGCATATGGATTAATTTTAAGTAGGGACTGGTCAATGAAACTTAATGAATATTTTGCAACTGATTGGTCTCACCGGTGGCTACCATACAATAATAATCAAAACCAAATTAAAATACTGAGGGAACCACACATGACATATAATGTAACTCAGTTAGAAGTGAAGAATGAACCAGCGAACTTCTTGTATTCAGTTTTGTGAAATCACTTTTCAGAGCTTGAACTAGAAAATCATCAAGCTAAACAAACCCGTTGTGAATCAGACACACAGTTTGATCTCCTTCAATTCTCACGGGCTGATGATATTGATTGTAATATAGTAGATTTAGAAGATATGTGGTGGATTCTATATTTTGATGTGGAGTGCACAAATGACACCACTGAGTATGAAGCCTCAGGTCTGAACAGGGCTAGGAAAGTTTTTGGTAATTCTGGACAAAATCCTTTTTAGCAACAACTCAGATCAACAGACCCTAAACTGGAGCCTTTGATCCAAAAGGAGCCGAGGAAGCTTGGTTCTGTTCTCAAGTAGTACTTTACCTAGAATCTAGAAACCCTTGTACATAAATAAACTTGCTTTTATTGATTTTGTTTTCCATTTGTTTATTTTCCTGTTTGTTTCATCTTATTTCATAGCCTTAGTTTGTTTGCTTTTAATAAACCAACTCAATTTTTTGTGCTTGGAAGTATCTGATTAAACTCAAAATCTTGGATATCAAGAATTTCTTATGGGAAAGAGAAAATGATAAAGTTCGATCATATTGAGAGTCTTTGACTATTGATAGATGATGGAAAAGGAAGCTATCCTTTATGCTCATATTTGAATCATTATAACCGCTGTGAAATAACCAAAACTCATGAGGTCTGGAGTACTACCTTGGGGTTTCATCCATTCTCACATTAATACATGTCTCAAGAATCATATAATGATGGACCCGCGGAAAGAAAGCAGGTCTGATGGGTGTATGGTATTCAAAATAATCCCATTGCTACAAATCAAAGAAGCCAAAAGGCTTAGATTGAAAAAGTCAGTTTTACAAAATATTCAATCTTTAGTAAAATTAATGATGTTGAAGAAATCAATTATCAGACCAAAAGGGCTATCAAAACAACAAATATCAGCAAGTTTCATCTTTGTCCATGAGCATGATGAGAAAACAAAATTTTCACTCACACAAAAGGACATTGTGGATGGAAGAACCTGTTCCAAATTCTCAAAGTAAAAGAAGAAATCAAGGAAGACTCAAAAGACTTTTTAGCATGGGAATGAGGAACAAACGAATACATCTGTCTTTCTATGTTACGATCCTGTGGAGTCTTATCTGGTGGCAACTTAAAGACAGGGGGTAAAATGAACTTCATACTCTGACCCTAAGAGAGTTATCAAGACACTGAACTCTCGGTTACCTTACTCCCAAAGAAATGGTTTCAAATGTGATGCTTGAAAGTTGCATCTAATGAATACATCTGGTTTAAAGAAGTCTCGGGAAGTACATTTAAGTAATCATTGAACATTCATAGTACAGTATCATATGGAAATCATGTTGTTCAAAGAAGGTTTTTTTCAGAGATCTCTGTTCACCAGCTAGTAGCCAATTGTTGTTGCTGCAACTTCTTCCCTAATTTTTTTTGGATTTTGGTGCCCCTCCTTACATTTTTATTTTTAAAAGCACTATTTCCCCTGTTTCCCAACTGAGATAAGCCTCCCTGCATTCCTATTCTTTCCTATAATCTTGAGCATAAAGATATTCCTAAGCATGAGTTGTCTTTTTGGTAAGAAACCCTTAGGCACGACTTTGGAAACAAGCCCTATTTGAAAGTTATGCTTTTGATTTAATATCAATGACCAGGGTTGAATCCAAATAAGATCAATGGTTAAGCAATGCAGAAGCAAAAAAGAGGAAGAAGAAAAGCGGGAGCGGAAAGATTAATATTTTGGTCGAAAAAAGGTTAGAGTTCTGATTTTTCGCTTTTCGCAGTTCGAGATCAACGATTCAAAGTACTTCCACTCAAATCAACGGCTCGGGAAATCCGAGAGCTGAAAAGCAAAATCAAAAAAGTCATTTTCGTTGATAGAAAAGTTAAGGTTTTGCCTTCCACCTTCCATAATCTCAGATCCAATGGTCCCGAAGGTTTCCGCACAAATTGGCGGTCAGGGAAAAGCAGAAGTGAAAAGGGTCAAGTTTCGTTTGTAAAAGAAGTTAGAGTTATGTTTTTTGTTTTTCACTATCTGCGATCTGACGGCTAAGGATGAGTCCGCACAGATTAATGGTGCAGAAAGAAACAGAAAAGCAGAAGCGGAAAAGGTCAAATTTTGCTCATGACAAGTTAGAAACCTGATGTTTGCCTTCCACAGTTGCAAGATCCAACGGTCCAAAAGGTTTCCGCAAAAATCAACAGCTCAGAAAGGTGGAAAAGAAAAGGTAGAAGCAGAAAAGCGAAAGCAGAAGATGCAGTTTTTGGTCAAGCAAAGGTTGGAATCCCAATTTTCGACTTCCGCATAGGTCGACAGTTTAGAAAGCTTCCACATAGATCAGCAGCTTAGAGAGAATCGGAAGGGTGGAAGCGAAAACAAGGAGGCAGAAAGTTAGAATTTTCGTTGGTAAAAAATTTAGAGTCCTACCTTCTGACTTTCGTGATTCCCATATCAACGGTCCAGAATTGTCCACAATGATCGATGGTGCAGAAAGGTTGTCACGAAAATCCTAGTCACGGAAGTGGAAAAGTGGAAGCAGGAATGTGAGAGAGAAAATTTAAAGTTTAAACTTCATAAAAATTGGAGAACCCGACTTCTGATTTCTTCTTTTTGAAGGGGAGAAGCATAAAGTCGAAGTCAGAAAAGCCAAGGTTTTGGTCATGAAAAATTGGAATCCTGATTTCTAACTTCCAGATAGATCAACACCTAGGGATGACTTCGGAATAAAATGCACGGCCAAAAAAGGGAGGAATGGAGCTAGTAGGGTTGCATGATCTAACAGTCCAGATCAAATCCGATCCATCTTTGAGATGATATGAGTCGTCCAACCTCTTTTGTTTTGGATTGTGAACCACTGGGGAAACTGAGAAGTCTTTCTCTCGAAACTTAAAATAAATATTGCGCTTGCTTAACAGGGCGATAATCATCATGTTTTTGTTCTATTTAGCTAAATGACATATATCATTAAACTTACAATTGAAAATATGATGATTAGCTTTAGTCACCATTGACAGAATATCGTTGTTTGAAGAACAAACATATTTCTCATGATGTGCTTTTTATGTATTGCAGGTACTATGGTTCACCGAGCTAGGATGGGTGATTGCGAGATCGGATAAAGGTTACAATTTTCAACAACCGAGATTC
The DNA here is from genome assembly GCA_001517045.1 of Pseudotsuga menziesii. Classification (NCBI taxonomy): domain Eukaryota; kingdom Viridiplantae; phylum Streptophyta; class Pinopsida; order Pinales; family Pinaceae; genus Pseudotsuga; species Pseudotsuga menziesii. The sequence goes on along the minus strand of LPNX011008795.1, from coordinate 262,814 downwards.
ATGGCAGATACAAATCTATGGTCTGGAAGAATTTTGATGTTTTAACTTGCGTGAATGAAATAAATATCTCATATCTGCGGAATTGGTTCAAGGCATACATCTTTCAATGGCCCAGATCAAAGGTTGAGTCAGATCAACTGTGGGTGTGCATTTTGCTGATTCAACATGCCCGTGGAAAATAACTTTTGAAATCTGCGGACTTGGTTAAACGGTTGCATCTTTCAATAGAGGAGATCTGCTCGGAATTAGATCTACGGCGAAGAAAAATTCTACTGATTCAACTTGCGAGGACAAACAAACTTATGAAATCAGAAAAATTCACTAGCTCAACAAAATTTAATGGTCAAGATCAATTGAGGTTCAATATCTAAGGTGGAGATTAATTTCTCCTGGAAAAGTGCATGAAGTTTATCAGGCTGGCGGATTGTGAAATCAGCTATAAAGGATACATAGATCGATGGTTCAGATGAAGATACAGTCTTGATCGACGACTGTAAGGGATTTCTTTGTATGAGGATGCAAAGATGAAGAAAACCATTGCAGACTAACTGGAGAGGTTCTAACTGTCATTTTCAGCAAGCAAGGCTGAGTACCTGTTGTCAAATTTCCATAAACTGATCCACCATGCGCATTCTAGCATGTTTTCTCGATTTGTTTTTGTGATCATGGCGAACCTGCCAGATTAGATTTTGTTAGGATTTTTGTAACTGAATTTGGCTCTGTTTCGAAGTCAGTCTTGGGAGCCCATAACATTATAAATAAGAGGTGCTGAGCACCGAGAAAGGAATTTTGCCTGGTGAAAGAAGTATGGACTATTTATGTAAAAGAGATACCTCTTTGCTAATAAGAAGGATAATTTTGTTGGAACAAAGGGCCTGTGCAGAGACTTACTTAGAGTGTGTGGGATGCATAATGTAGAACTATTTCTTCTTGCTTCTCTACATCATACAATGAGATTGTTCTAACCTCTTGGAACTACTTCCTTGGTCATGAATGTTTGTTGTCTGTATAAATGTCTGTATATGATAGGGTAATTAATGGTCTAATCATACTAGAGTTATCTCTGGTATTCTTCCTATTGTGAATGTGATTATTGTGTTGTTGCAGCTATCTGTTAGACCTTTATTAGCATTTGCAGTATATTACTTTGAACTCTAAATTTGCTCCCTAAAAGGGGATATAATAGTTTAGTTTTAGATCTATATTATACCTGCATTTAGCTTAGGCACCTGCATTTCATCCTTTAACCAAAAATCTTATAAACGGTGGAATGGGCCGTAACTAGTAAAAGATTATAGAAATTAATCTATGATAGCTGAAATAGTGAACCGGGCGGATTCCCCACACCAAACGGTGTCAGATCTAATTGGGATAGTTCACTGAGGAGGATCCCTACTACTTTGTATCTGGGATTTTTCTAGGCATCAATAGATTGCTAGTAGTTTAAAGGATTGATATATTACTTAGAGACATTTGTTAGAATAATCAACCCATAGTTAGCAACCTTAGACATTAATTAATCCATTTTTGTCTTATTTGCCTAGTTTCCATATTCCACTCTATGCAAGTTGTCCTCCACATGCCCTAGATGGTCCAAATTGCTAAAACTGAGTCATGGAGCACTTGGGAAACCTCTTGGAATCAATTTTTCTTTATTCCTGAACCTCCCTAGCACATATCTGCTTTTACTGAGTTTTAAGGCAATTGGGAAAGTATGACTAGGTGAAGTTGACTTGTTTTTTTCCCTCATAATCCTCCTCTCTTTTCTCCTAATAAAAGCATGTATGAGTTGTCCTTCCATCACCTATTAGCTTGCCTAATTGATTTTG
>LPNX011008795.1:168339-260804 GCA_001517045.1 Pseudotsuga menziesii | reverse complement strand
CATGTGTAATTGGCAATTTTTGTGAGTGTAATTGTTCTAACACCTGGGTTCAATTTCCACATGGTATCAGAGCCTTTGTAGATTGATTTCTCTCCTTCCATATTGTTATTACAGGTTCAACATCATTGACTGGGAGCATTCTGCTGACTGAAGGGACAATTTTTGAGCTATGGATCAATCTCAGAAGATCATCTTGACTCCATTTAATTTCTTTGAACGGAAAGCAGAGATGGAGATATTTTTGAGAGAGAAAGGCCTCTACAGAGTGACTATGGCAATATAATTAGAGCCCAATGCAGCTACAGAGAAAATTAAATGGCACAACAGGAGGGATGAGGCCTATGGTCTCCTGTGTCTGAGCATATCCAGAGACCTCCTTTTCCATCTTGATGGATTGACATCACCAAATGAAGTATGGGAGAAGCTTGTTGAGATTTTTTGGTAAAACAGATGAGATGAGAAGACATCAAATCAAGAATGAATTGATCTCCTTGAGTCCCAGCAGCTTCGAATCCCTGCAATTCTACTTTTCCAAGTTTAAATCCCTTGTTTTGCAGCTAAAACAGTGTGGAATTGAAAAGGAGGAGCAACTAGTTTTGGCCATACTCTCGAAGCTTGGCCCTAACTATTTAGTGTTTGTTTCGACATTCCATGCCACCAAGTTAATAGCATGAGCCTGGAAGATGTCTAAACTTGCAGAGTTCATGGAATCTCTCACACAAGAACAAGATAAACTGGTGATGATGGGCACCATCAAATCTTCCAAATACCAAGCTCTGGTTGCTGGAGATTCGAGGGTGGATTCAAAAGGAAAGAATAGAGCTAAGAAGCCACCTGAGCAAAAGAGAGACAAGAACAAGTCTCCAGAGGAGCCCCAAGGTTCCAAGAAGAACCCCCAAAATAAGAAGAACAATGGAGAAATGAGCAAGTACGCATACTGCAGTAAGGGAAATCATCCTGAAAGCTCTTGCATGAAGAAGCAAATTGACATGTTGACCCAACTCCTGGAGAAGAATGAAATCTCCCTTCCCGATAGCTCAAAGAAGAGGGAAGGAGGATCAAATTTAGAAGACAGAGAGAGAGTTCATGCATTGGTTGCTGGCACATCAAGCTCACCTAGTTTCATCATTGATTCTAGAGCTTCAAGACATATGGTTTCGACCAAGGAGGCATTCACCCCACTTGACATGTCGAAAGGTCCACCAATAGTACTGGGAGATGACTCTCTCACTGAAAGTTTGGGCAAAGGGAGGATTGATCTTGACCATGGTAAGTTCAGCAATGTATTGTATGTTCCAGATCTTGCCTCTAACCTCTTGTCAATGTATCAGTTGACCCACAAAGTGTCTCCAAAGAAGGTCATATTCTCCCCTGATGAAGTTGAGATCACAGAAATCTCAAGTGGTAAAGTCATTGCAAAAGGAGTTGCAAATCACACTTCGAAGGTATACATGTTCTCACATTTCCTACCCTACTCAAACCCCACTGCTCTTTTGATTCATGCTAATGAGGCAAGCAAGCTTTGGCATGAAAGATTTGGCCATCTTAACTATAAGTATCTTCCTGATCTTAGTGAAAAAGAAATGGTCATAGGGTTGCCAAAGATTAAGTTTTCCAAAGGAGTCTGTCAAGGTTGCATCTTAGGAAAACACCCAGATCATAAATTTGAGAAAGCTAGTCATGAGAGAACCTCTGCACCTCTTGAGTTGATCCACAGTGATATTGCTGGCCCATTTCCTCATATGCCAATGAGTCAGGCCAAATATGCATTGACATTCATAGATGACTTTTCTAGGTACTGTTGGGTTTACTTCCTGAAGCATAAGTCTAAAGTTTTTGGCCTCTTCAAAGTCTTTAAGGCTTTGGTTGAAAACCAGTCTGGGAGGAAACTCAAGGTCCTCAGATCTAAAAATGGTGGTGAGTATGTCAATTCTGAGTTCATTCAATATTGTGCAGATGTAGGTATTCAGATGCAGCATTCTATCCCTTGCACACCACAACAAAATGGTGTTGCTGAGAGGGAGAACAGATCACTGAAAGAGATGGCAACCTACATGATGGAGGCTAAGGCTTTGCCACCAAAGTTTTGGGCCGAAGCTATAAATTGTACAGCCTATATCCAAAATAGGGTGCCTCATAAAAATCTTGATGGTATGACTCATTTCGAAGCATGGAGTGGGCACAAGCTAGATGTGACCCATTTCAGGATTTTTGGCTCAAGGGCTTGGGCTAGAATTCCAACAGAAAAGAGGAAGAATTTGCAGCCCCAAAGCCAAGAGTGTCTATTTGTTGGGTACTCTAAAGATTCAAAAGGGTACAAGCTGATCAATTTGAGCACAAACAAACCCTTTATTGAAAGGAGTGTTCAGTTCCAAGAAGAGCCTTTAGCAGCAGTTGAAGTTGGAGAGTCTTCTTCACCACTAGAACCACTAAATGTAAGTGAAGAGATAAATGAGTTCGCTGATTCTGATGTCTGATAATGATTATTTAATTGCAAATCCTAGCAGTCCTACAAGACCAAAATGGGCATCAAAGACCATTCATGCAGCTGGGGAACTAGCTGGAAATCCTAGTGATTCTAGGAGGACTAGATCTCAGTTTGAGAGTGCCCTGTGTATGAAAGACCATTTGTTTGCAGAGAAATGCTATCTAATGGTTGAATCAGAACCACAGACATATGAATATGTAGCACATGATCCAAGATGGAAAACAACCATGAAAGAATAATTCAGCTCACTCTAGAAGAACAACACTTGGGAGCTGGTTGATCTTCCCCCAGGGAGGAAGCTAGTTCAATGTAAGTGGGTGTTCAAAACTAAGTTTGCTGTTGATGGTTCACCTTTGAAATATAAGGCAATATTGGTAGCTAAGGGCTACTCACAGGTACATGGTATAGACTACAATGAGACCTTTGCACCAGTGGGAGGTACATCACATGGATGTGAAGTGTGCTTTCCTAAATGGAGATATTATTGAAGATATTTACATGTAGCATCCTCAAGGATTTGTTACTAATCCATCTCTTGTGTGCAGGCTAAAGAAATCATTGTATGGGCTTAAGCAAGCCCCCAGGGCTTGGTATGCCAAGATTGATGGCTTTCTGCTATCATTGAGTTTTGTTCGATGCAAGTCTGATCCTAATGTTTATTTGAAGTTGATTCATGGTTCTTTGATGATTATTGTCTTGTATGTGGATGACCTTCTCACTACAGGAAGCTCAAAGGATGATATTGCCTCCTTGAAGGATGCAATGAACCATGCATTTTCTATGACTGATTTGGGGTTATTCAACCAATTCTTGGGTCTCGAGATTGCTCAAACCAAACATGGAATAAAAGTACATCCATCCAAGTATGCTTTGGATTTGTTGAACAAGTTCAACATGAAAGATTGCAAGCCAAGCAAGACTCCCTTCCTTTTAGGAGTTAAGCTTGAAGACGCAGGTTCTTCTCTTATGGTAAATAATACACTATATAGGCAACTGATTGGGTGTTTGTTGTACCTTACACATACTCGACCTGATCTTTCTTATGCAGTAAGTGTGGCTTCAAGATACATGGATCAACCCCATGAGATCCATTGGAGAGCAGCCAAAAGGATCCTTAACTTTGTTCAGTGAACAAGGACTCATGGGATCTTATACAAAGCTAAATCTAAACTTGATTTGATTGGGTTTACTGACAGTGATTGGGAAGGTGACAACACAGATCGAAAGTTAACATCAGGATATGTGTTCATGCTTGCTGAAGGACCAATCAGCTGGTCAAGTAAGAAACATAGTGCCATTGCACTCTAATCTACAGAAGCAGAGTACAGAGGAGTTGTAAATGCAGCAACTCAATGTTTATGGTTGTAGGGGTTACTTGGTGAGGGTGGCTTCGAATCAGAATACTCAACTACTATATATTGTGATAATCAGAGTACCATTCAAATCTGCAATGATCTAGTTCAGAGACAGAGAACCAAAGACATTGAGATCCATATGCACTGCATTAGACAGCTTGTGCATGATGGCACCATTCACCTACTCTTCTGTTCATCTTCAGAACAAGTAGCAGACATCTTCACCAAAGTTTTTTGTGAGAAGAATTTCAGCAATATCAAATCACTGCTGGGGGTTTCTGGTCATGCTATGAAGCATGATTGATGACAATATTTTCAAATTTTGTTTTACTGTCCATGTTTAAGGGAGGATTTTTCCCACTGGGTTTTTGCCTCTTTCCTTGTTTAAATGGACATGCAGTATGTAAAGGGTGACTAAGACTTGTTGCTAGGCCCTATAATTTTCTGATATTTTACTCATAAGTCAGGCTTAAGGGGGGGTTTTAGAATAATCAACCCATAGTTAGCTACCTTAGACATTAATTAATCCATTTTTGTCTTATTTACCTAGTTTCCATATTCCACTCTATGCAAGTAGTCCTCCACATGTCCTAGATGGTCAAAATTGCTAAAAATGAGTCATGGAGCACTTGGGAAACCTCTTGGAATCAATTCTGCTTTATTCCTGAACTTCCCTAGTGCATATCTGCTTTTTCTGCTTTATTGTTGCTTTTACTGAGTTTTAAGGCAAATGGGAAAGTATGACTAGGTGAAGTTGACTTGTTTTTTGCCCTGATCATCCTCCTCTCTTTTATCCTAATAAAAGCATGTATGATTTGTCCTTCCATCACCTATTAGCTTGCCTAATTTATTTTGTCAATTCGTGAGCTCCTAGGTAGATTTGGAAACTGCTTTATGCACCTATGGGGGAATTGACTAGATTTAGTAAGCCAGCTTTGGACTAATTCGAATGGCATCCCAATGCATTCGAATCTCTCATGTAATTATTTATTGTGGCAGCCTATGACTTCACAAGGTTGGCTATTGTACACTTATTCAATACAGATTAGTGTTCTGCTCCATATTCAGTCTCCTTTGTGTGTAATTTGCATGTGTAATTGGCAATTTTTGTGAGTGTAATTGTTCTAACACCTGGGTTCAATTTCCACAACATTAGGGTTATAGGTACATGTATTGATTAGGCTCACTAGGATAACTCTTCACCCAAGAAGTGGTGATTCTAATACCTCTATATACATTTCCATATTGTCGAAGGAGAGTGAATTCAATGGTGTGAAAAAAGGTTCAGGAGAGTGAATTGTCAAAGTTGGGCATTATGAAATTTTTCCAATAATTCATACATCTATAGTTGCATATATATTACATAACACCTCATAAGTTTGCACAATCCATGGGTCCATAATTAAGTGAGTTAAGGGAATCAATAAATATTGTTACAATCATTTGGTCCAATAATAGTCCCAATCCTGATTTTAAAAAAATTCATGGGAAGCTTGCATCTATCCCTAGGAATTTTCCATCAGTCATGGCCATTAAGGATTTCATCGTCTCTAGGGACAAGGTCAATGCACATATTCATGGCTATATTTTGTGCAATAGACATAGTCTGGCACCATAATACCCTACAAGAGAAAGCAAAAAACTCCCACTTGACTTGATCCAATTTGGTAACCCTACTGGAAGTTATTTTGATATCAATAATCTCACATTTCTTCTTTAATAACCAAAATTTTGAAAAGGTCCCTCATTGGGTGATCCTAGATTTTGAGTTAGTGAAGGTAGGACCAAATCCAAGCTCCTTTGGCCCTTCTAATCCCATCCACCTTTAAAAAGTGGTATAGCTTGTCAACATGTGCTTGGAGAGCAACACCATACAAAGTGATATAAATACGGCATGAGGTTTCTTCAAACTCTTCCTTGGAAGATTTGTGGCTAGCTCATTGAATAACATATATATGTAAAAAAAATCCCCATAGGAATGTTGTAAAGAAAACTATTGTGTCATTTGTTAAAGTTACATGATCATGAGTCATTCTCCAAGCCAATCTTGTGCACTAGGATTGGGCCTCAAGTGTTGAGGTAAAAGGGAGCCTAAGAGGGACTCATGAAACTTGGAGTAGAATTCTTGGGTTGGAATCAAGAATTACTAGGCCTTCAGTGTAAAAGGTTATTGCTCATGTGTTGAGGTGAATACTTTGATATGTCAAAGTGACGATGCTGTACAATCTTGTTGGACAAGGCTGCGAACTTATGTGTCAAGTCAGATCCTCATGTATTGAGGCGGGCCTCATGTTGTAGAGGTAATTATGCTTTACCAGTTGAAGCATGATGATGTGTGGCATTCTACTTAACATGAACTGGCTATTAAGTTTCCTCTAGAGACCGATCACCTCTAAAGTGAATTACTTTAGCATAAGGTCACTTGGCACAGATAGTAGAATGATATGACCACATCAATGGTTAAATCTCCTTAGTATAATTTGTTATGAGAGATCATCAAATGTGATGGATAAATTAAATTTGTAAATATGGACCATGAAAATAAGATAGAGCAATACGTGATGACATGCATAGAGAATAGAAATTCAAATTGATCATGATATTAACTTCAGTTAAATAGAGAATTCGAATTGTGCATGTTTATTGACTTTAGTGAATAATAGAGAACTCGAATTGTTAAGCTTCGGTGACAGTAACAATGTATGCCTCGGTTAAAGGAGAACTCACAGTGGTCACTTCGGTAAATCAATCAACATAAGTTTAGTTAGAGAGAGTTAACTAAAGTGTTAATAATTAAGATCTAGTTAACTAAAGTGATTTTCACTACACACTTTAGTTAAACTAAAATAGACACTTTAGTGAAACTAGAAGACGACACTTAAGTTAACTAAGTGTTTGCATGATGACACTTGAGTATTTGCATGATGACACTTAAGATAACATCCTAACTAAGTGATCTAGCATCCAATTGAAGTATAAGTTCGGTATGAATTCAGTGCATGATGTATGTGGCCAAGCATATGTTTATATTGTGAGTTGGCTATGTAGAATTCATTATGGTTAATCAGTTTTGATGCAACCAAGTCAAAAGGGAAAATTTGATTTGTAGGGTTTGCCTCCCAGTGTTAAAAGTGTGAATTGGTGAGCTAGCTTGGTGCATTAGTGTAGGAAGGGAAAATGGATGGTACGCTAATGTTATAAGTGAGAATTGAATTGTATGTTGGGCATAATATTGATCCTCTCCTTCCATGTATATTCTATAGTGCTCAATGATAACGCATGAGGTATTGATTCTCTCTTATCTTGCACCAGGGGTGCTGAAATAAATATGCTATTATAAAAGACATTATTTGCTTATCTATAATTATTATACTTTGGATATTTGCTAGGTTTTTTCACTCTCATTGCTTTGAGGGTTTTCCCCAGGGTACATATTGTGTTATGTGTGATTGATTATGTGTATGAATGTTTATTGATTTCAAATACTCAGTTATTGCACATCTAAAAGTTTTAAATATCAAGCTCAACCAAAATATTCAAAATGGTATCAAAGCTTATGGCATGAAGGAGATAATTTTTGGGAAGCAAGCTTAAGCCTATGTAGATCATGATAAGTTGAGCATAGTACTTGAATATCAAATGGCTTCTATCCTTCGTAAGGCCAGAAGACCGATTGGAAGGAACCTCTAACTTCATCACTTAGAAGGCTAGGGTTCTAAACACCCTAGAGGAACATGACTTAGATGGCTACATATCTAATGTGGTGGAGGAGCCTGCATCTAATGCAGGGTGCACTATCTTCAAGAAGAAACAAGCTAAAGTCAAACATATCATATATGATTCGGTGAAGGACAACTTGATGCCCGTGTTTACTTTGTTGAAGACCACAAAGGAATGTTTTGATACATTGACAAATATCTATGAGAAGAAGGCTCTGAGTCAAAAGAAGGCATTGAAGAACAAGGTTCAAAACCTAAAGATGGAGAAGGATGAGACAATGACCTCTTTCTTCTCAAAGATATATTAGATAAGAGATCAACTTAGTAGCATTGGAGTAGCCATGCATGAATATGTCCTCATTCAAATGGTTATTGATCGGATCCCATCCACATGGGAGACATTATTGGCTGTTGTTAATGACTGAGAGGTGCAACCTAGCTTTGTGAGGTTGTGGCATGATAGACTCCAAGAAGAAGGGCGAATTCAAAGCAATATTGATTCCGCTAAAGAAGAAAACCTTGCTCTTACGGCAAGGATGAAGAGAGGATTGATGAGTTCAAGTTACATAGCATGCAGTCATTCACCATATTTTGCATGAGGCCTCCTTCACCAATGTAGATATTTGCTACCTCTTGCAAGGGACAAAATTTGCAAGTTAAGTTGTAGTGAGTTTCTGCCAAGAAATAACATCAATATCCAAGGACTGCGGTATCTTCGCAAGGAAGAAGAGATCAAGAGGGAACCCACAAAACACTAAAACATAAGTATTTGTATTTTGATTATCAATTGCTCCTATAGTTTCAGATCTAAATGTTTTTTAATATATTTCATTACAATGATATGCATATCTATATCCCTAGAATTATAAAGTATTTTATAGTATAACTTAATGAGCATGTGTTATAGTTTTCTTTTATTGGTGAGCAATAAGCTCATGTAGTACATGTTATGATTGAGTGAAAATCCCATGGTGTTGCACAAGATTACATGAGGTATTCTTGCTTTTCTAGAATGAAACCTCCTTTCTAACATGAACAGGAGTAGTGCACACTCTTAATATTATGTTCTAGTAGAGATGGAAGGCATCTAGAAAGTTACCGTGTGTATGTGGGATATGGATGAGGGTTGTGTTGAAGCATTGGCTAAGATGGTTACATAGTTGTGTGTACTATTGTCATTACATTGAAATGTTCATATGATTGAATTTTATGATCATGCATGGTTGCTAATCATTTGACTAAATTTGACTTGTAGGAAAAGATAATTTGCCATGACCTACAAGAGAAGAATGGCAATTCTAAAGTTCGTGTATGATTTAATGTCAAAGACAAAAGGATTTGTGCAATGTGTTTTGAGAGGATTGAAGAAACCAAAGAGAAAAGTTATTCTCCTAAGATAGCATTTTCCATATTTTGCATGAAAGTCTAATTTACATGCAAGCATTCACTATATCTTGCATGAGACCGAGTTTGATGTTGAGAGGGAGAATCCAAAAGAGGAAGAACCAATTAAAAGATAAATTGATGAACCTTTAGCTAAGAGGAGAGTTGTGTAGTGTTGAGATATTCTGCAATAGGAAGAAAAGCATGGAGCACTTGTTGGCACATCCAGAGAGAGACATGAAAGATATTCAAGATATATAGTTTTGATGAGTCACATCAATGATTCAAAACCTTCCTCCTATAAAAAAGTTGCTAAGCAGCATGTATGGAAAAAAATGTCATGATAAATGTATTATGTTTGGGAAGTTATTCCTAAAACTGAGGGGAAGTCCATAGTAACTTCACTAGATGAATGTGAAGATTGCCTTCCTCTATGGTGATATTGAGGAAGAGGTATACATTCAATAACCTAAGGGGTTGTGGTTCATGGGAAGGAGTCCCATGTATGCAAACTGAAGAAATCCTTGTATGGGATTGTGTAAGCCCCATAGGCTTGGTATTCAAGTTTGACAACTATCTTTAAAGATTGATCCTCTATGAGAGTGAAGCTATTACAAACTTTTACTTCAAGATTGTGTAGAATCAACCTCTGATATAGGTTCTCTATATTGATGATTTGTTCCTTACTAGAGAGGAACAATAGATAGTTCAGCACAAGAGGGAGCTCACTTCTGAGCTCAAATACTTGAGTCTTATGCACTACTTTATTGATCTTGAAGTTTTGCAAAGGAAAGATGAATTATTCCTTTCATAAGGAAAGTACACAATTGATGTGGTACAAAGGTTTGGTATGATGGATTGCAAATCCATGTCCACTTCGATAATTTTTAGTTTATGGAAACTACATAAGTCGGATTATGGATCAAATCTAGTGGATGCTACCATGTATATGTAGCCTATTGGTCCCTTAATGTATTTGATATATAGTATATATGTTATATGTTATGATGTGAGTCAGCTTATGTCTGAGCCTAGTCATAGACATTAGATTATTGTTAAGCTTGTGCTTAGGTACCTTCAAGGTACATTTTCTTATGGTCTTAGACTTACCTCCAGTGGTGGGATAATCTTATTTGGTTATGCCATTTCCAATTGGGGTGGTAGTATATTGTGGATACTACTACATAAGCAAAGTGTATTGCGGCTAGTATTGTAGAAGCAAAAGTGCATTGCGGCTAGTACTACAGAAGCAAAGTGTATTACTGTTAGTACTACAAAAGTAAAAGTGCACTGCGAATAGTACTACATAAGCAAAGTGTACTGCGACTAGTACTATAGAAGCTAATGTATAGTGCCAAAGTAAGACATGGTCTAGAGAATTGCCTCAGTACATTGGTATTGATGAGCAAATTGCATATATGTTGACTAAGACTATGTCTGTGACAAAGTATAGGTAATTCCAAGACAAGCATGGCATGGCAGAGAATGCTAAAAAATTATAGCATCACGAGTCATTCTCCAAGCCAATCTTGTACACTAGGATTGGGCCTCATGTGTTGAGGTAATAGGGATCCTGAGAGGGACTCATGAAAATTGGAGTACAATTCTTGTGTTGGACTCAATAATGACTAAGACTTCACTGTAAAAGGTTATTCCTCATGTGTTGAGGTGAATACTTTGATATGTTAAAGTGATGATGTTGTACAATCTTATTGGACAAGGAAAAGGACATGTGTATCAAGTAGAACCCTTATGTATTGAGGGGGGCCTCATGTTGCAAAGGTAATGCTTTAATAGTTGAAGCATGTTGATGTGTGACAATATACTTACCATGATATAGCTATTAAGTCTCCTCTAAAGACTAATAACGTCTAGAGTGAATTAGTTTAGCATCAGGTCACTTGGCATGAATAGTAGAATGATATGACCACATCAATGGATAAATCTCCTTAGTATGATTTGTTATGATAGATAATTAATGTGATGGATAAATTAAAGTTGGCAATATGGACCATGAAAATATGATAGAGAGATAAGTGATGAAATGCATAGAGAATAGAGAAATTCGAATTACTCATGATATTGACTTCAATTAAATAGAGAATTCAAATTGCACATGTTTATTGACTTCAGTGAATAATGGAGAACTCGAATTGTTAAGCTTCAGTGACATTAATAGTGTATGCCTTAATTAAAGGAGAACTCGCAGTGGTCACTTCAATAAATCAATCAACATGATTTTAGTTAAATAGAGTTAACTAAAGCATTAATAATTAAGATCTAGTTAACTAAAGTGTTAATAATTAAGATATAATTAACTAAAGTGATTTGCATGGAGACTTTAGTTAAACTAAAAGAAGACAGTTAAGTTAACTAAGTGTTTGCGTGATGATACTTGAGTATTTGTGTGATGAAACTTAAGTTAGCATCCTAACTAAGTGATCTAGCATCCAGTTGAAGTATGAGTTCAGTTTGAAGTTAGTGGATGATGTATTTGGACAAACATATGTTATATTGCGAGTTGGCTATGTAGAATTAATTCCGGTTAATCAATATTGATGTAACCAAGGAAAAAGTGGTGAATTTGATGTGCAAGGTTTGCCTCCCAATGTTAATAGTGCGAATTGGTGGGCTAGTTTGGTGCATCAGTGTATGAAGGGCGAATGGATGGTGCACTAGTGTGATAAGTGGGAATTGACTTGTTTGTTGGGCATATTATTGATCCTCTCCTTCCATATCTATTTTATATTGCTCACTGATAACACATGAGGTGTTGATTCTCTCTTAGATTGCACATAGGGCGCCAAAAGAAATTTGCTATTGTAAAAGAAATTCTCTACTTATCTATCATTATTATACTTTGGAGATTTGCTAAGGTTTTTCACTCTCACTGTTTTGAGGGTTTCCCCTGGGGTACATATTGTGTTATGTGTTATTAATTATGTGTATGAACATTTTATTGATTTCAAGTACTCAGTTATTTAGCATCTAAAAAACTTTAAAGGTCAACTTCAACAAAAAAATCAACATTTGACCACTTCGTCTACCTATCAACTCCATGAGGTGAAGGTAATATGATTTAGATTCATACAATGGCCTAAATACATGTTGGTTGTTAAAGGTGCAAAACATTGACTAGGTTTCTAGACTTGGGAAGTATCATTTTAGCCATACCTTAAGAAATGAAGAACACAATTATGAGTTGGTAGTTAGATAGAGTGTCCTCCTCCAACACTTATGTTGGTTGCCTCACCTCATAATTAAAAAGAAAAATAGTATATTAAAATAACATGTCCTTATTGAGACTTCATGGTGTTTGAATTATTGAACCATTGATCTATAGGCAATGAGTGCAATTGAAAGATATAATTATGCGGTAGAATGGAATGAGCAATGTACACTGAACAAAACATTTTTCAGATAAAACTAATAAAGGATGATCAATAAATTACAACATTATCTTCATTAATTCCAGAAGTATAAAATGATGTTACATAAAGGAGAATTCAAATCATGTGGATAACATTCGAATCTACCAACTCAATCCTAACTGACTGGCTAACTAGAAGTGTCTAAATCATTATCAGAGCTCACTAGTCTAACTCCATATGTCTAATTCAGTCTCTTAATCAGTTAAACTAGTCAAACTGAGGAGGAGGGTGAGAGATGACGCCTACCCCCATGCAACATGCAAGATTGGCACTAACTGAGTTGAAGGACATCTAACTGAATGTAACTGGAGCATAACTTAGCATAAATACCTACTAACTACAACCAATTAATGGAGGTTGGTGGTGGAACTTGGAGTGGCTCCTAAAGTGTAGGGATTGGCACCGGTGGCACCCAAGTGGAAAACTGATGGCACCAATGGGCACACTGATGGCACCAATGGCACCAAAATCATGGTGGCACCAAACTTTAGCAAATGACTCCTAAGTTAGGCATATGATCTAATAGACTATATCTGGACAATGGCAGATTATAAATCCTAACCCCCCCCCTTAATTCTAACTTGGACAATTGTGGGCCTTTGCAACAAGGACAAAATTCACCCATTACAATCTAAAAGAATTAAAAATCTACTTAATAAACCAAAGAAATAGGGAAAAACCTCGGGAACCACCCCCCCCCCCCCCCCACCACTCAAAATAAGCAGGAACTTGAAATACAAGCTATTCTTAGGAGAAAATTATTCCTCTTTGGGAAATAACTTGCAAAAAACTCTGTTGCAATTTGCAACACTATGCAACAGTATGGTTCTTCTGTGCAACAACATCCTGAAGCTATGCATGTGAACCTCACAATGTTCTTCTGATATGATGGATGTATTATGTGTTTCTTCTTTCTGGAGGAGGAAGGGAATGATCAATTTTCTTCTTCTATGGGCCAAATGGTTGATCATTCGCTATCATCAAGTAAAATTTTCTTGGAACCTTGTTGCACCACTCTATAGAGAGTGAATCTGTGAGAGAGAGAGAGCAACATGCTCATTCTAATACTAGGACCTTATTCTCCTTCTGTCTTTTGGATTCCCAACACCATCCCCAGCTGCAACAATGAGCTTTTGGGCCCATTTAGGCTTAGGCTACTAATTTGGGATGGGACCTGGATCTGGATCTAGAAGATCATGTTGATCTTGTTCCTCTTCATCTGAATCTGAAACATGTGACAAAACATCATCATCAAAATGTATTGGAAGAGTGGTTATACCTTCTTGTGCTTCGGATGGTGGTAGATCAAACAACTTATCTTTTTCAAACTGAACACTGCGCTCAATGAAGCATTTCCTAGTTGCAAGTTCCATCAACTTATATGCTTCTGCATCTTCAGCATATCCCAGTGGTATGCATTCACTACTCTGGGCTTGGAAGGAATTTCTCTTATCAATGAGTATTCTGGCCCAAGATTTGGAACCAAAAACTCTCAAGTGAGAGACATTGGGCTTATGCCCATGTAGTGCTTCGAATGGAGTGGCCCCAACCACTGATTTATGAGGCACTCTATTATGTATGTATGAATCATAGTTTACAGCTTCTGCCCAAAGAGAAGGAGGAAGATTCTTGGCTTGGAGAAGACATGTTGCCATCTCCTTCAAAGATCTATTTTTCCTCTCATCCACACCATTTTGTTGTGGTGTGTATGGAACTGAGTATTCCATTCGAATCCCCTCTGATTCACAATAATGCTGAAAATATATTTTAATGTATTCACCTCCATTACCTATTCTTATGGACTTGATATTTTTCCTGAAACTATTCTCAATCAAAGCTTCAAAAATTCCAAATACTTCTATTTATGTTTCATGAAATATACCCAGCAAAACCTAGAACAATCATCAATAAAAGTAAGGAAATACCTAGAACCATTAATTGATGTTGTGGGAATTGGTCCTGACACATCACTGTGCATCAAATAAAGGGTATAGGTAGCTCTATGTGCCTTCCCAACTTCATACCTCTTCTCTGAATGCTTACCTACCAAGAAACCAGGACATACTCCATCTGATGTTTAGATGAGAGGTAAGCCTTCAATCATTTTGACATTGTGGAGTTGTTGGAGATATTTCAAATCAAGATGCGAAAATATCTCATGTCATATCTTGCTGGTGTCATTAGATGAGTCAATAGATTTGTAGGAGGTGAAACATGAAAAAAATGAGATAACTCATAAGCCTTTGTGGCATGATTTGCAATCCCTTTCGCTATGATATTTCCAGTAGATTTTTTTGTGATTTCAACTGAGTCAGAGTTGAATGTAACTCCCTTGGGAGAGTCTGTATGGTTCATCCGATAAACAAACAACAATTTTTCTACAAGAGAGGGCACATAGAGAACATTCTTGAACTCAAGATGATGTATTTTAACTAAACCTCTCCCAACATCTTGGATTTGAGACTCATCTCCCATGTGAATGATAGGTCCTCCTGATATAGTGAGAGTGGATAAGGATTCTTTGGAGGCAACCATGTGGTTGGATGCTCCATAATCAATCAAGTAAGCTTTCGACTGAGTAAGGCCTGCCTTTAAGGATTGACATCTCTCATGATCTTCTGTCTGTGGTATGACATCATACTTCTTTACTCCTTGTGGAAGGGAAATATTGTTTTGTTCAAGGAGGGTTGACAGTTTGTTGATCTGCTTCTTCATGCACTAACTTTTAGGATGAAATCCCCTCATACAATACAGACACTTAGTATCTTCAAATGTTTTCTTCTTCTTGGAACCTAAGGCTCCTTCGAAAGACTTATGATTCTCTTTTGGCTTAGAATCAAAGGCTTTAGGCTCCTTCCCCTTGTGCTTCCCTTTAGCTTGCACATTGGTTGAGTCCGACATCAAAAGAGCCTGATTCTTGGAAGTTTGGAGTACTCCTATTTGAACCAACTTATCCTGCTCCTGTATTAAAGACTCGACAAATCCATCTAGAGAAAGCATCTTCCAATTGGGGATGGAAGCTCTTCCAGAATGGAAGGTATAGACTAAGACAGAGTACTCTGATCCAAGCTTGCTCAGTACCGATAAAACCAGTTGCTCATCTTTCCTCTCTATTCTGCATTGCTTACACTAAAGTGCTACTGACTTGAATTTTGTGAAAAACTGTTGCGCTGTAATGCAATTAGTTGATTCTCCAATATGTGCCCTCGAAGCTCATTTTGTTTTCCAAACAATGATTCGATCTTCTCCCAAGATTCTTTAGGAGTCTTCAATCCCTCAAGGTGAAAGAGGAGATCCCAGGAGATGTGAGTACATAGGAATCCAAATGCTTCATCCAATCGATTCAAGAACTTATTTTTCTCAGTAGGATGATGAGGATCTATCTCTCTTCCCATAGTCATCCTAAACAGGCCAAGACTATGCAAGGAGACCTGCATATATGCCCTCCAATCAACATTGAAGGGTGTAAGGAACTGGGGTAAAAGAGATGAGGAATCCATCAAAATGCCTTCGGAACAATCAATTCTTCAACAAACTAAGTAGCTACCTACATGCATCAGTGCAAAAACAAAACAAAAAATCATAACCATGTCAGAATCGAGCCTTCCATCTTGACATGTACACTTTCTCAGGGTTTGTCACACCTGCAAAGACTTCTCTAGACGAATCCAAAGTTAGCAATGCACACTTTGTAGGATTTATGTGGAAACCTAGTTGCTTCTGGTGTACAATGGATATTGGATAGACTTGTTGCTAGCTTTAACAAGGATTTAATACCATGATTGAATTATTGAACGATTTATATACAGAGGCAATGAGTGCAATTTAAATGTATAATTGTGTAGTAGAATGGAATGAACAATGTACACTGAACAAGACAATTTTAAGATAAAACTGATAAAAGATGACCAATAAATTACAACATTATCTTCATTAATTCCAACATTATACAATGGTGTTACATAAAGGAGAATTCGAATCATGTGGATAATATTTGAATCTACGCACTCAATCCTGACTGGCTGGCTAACTAGAAGTGTCTAAATCACTATCGGAGCTCACTAGTCTAACTCCATATGTATAATTTAGTCTCTCAATCAGTTAAACCAATTAAACTAATGAGGTAGGTTAGAAATGGAACCTACCCCCATGCAACCATGCAAGACTGACGCTAACTAAGCTAAAGGACATCTAAGTGAGTGTAACTGGAGCATAACTTAGCATAACTACCTACCAACTACAACCAATTGATGGATGTTGGTGGTGGCACTCAGAGTGGATCCTAAAGTGTAGGAATTCGCACCGGTGGCACCCAAATGACACACTGATGGCACCAATGGGGAACACTGGTGGCACCAAACTCTAGCAAATGACTCCTAAGTTAGGCATATGATCTAATAGACTATATCTGGACAAGGAAAGATTATAAATCCTAACACATGGCTTCCTCATTAACATAACTAAAGGTTTACCATGTGAACCTATTGTAATCTCACGGATCACAAAGGGTTACAAATAATACACATTTAAAAGCATACAGACATATCAGAGACAAGAGACAAGAACACAGGTGTAAGAATAATAGATTATATTATAACAAAAGAGTCCATACAATACACAGAACTGAACCGAGTTCTCATCTAGCTCAACAGCCTAATATATATGATTTACAAAACAGTTACAAATAACTACCTGTCGGTTCGGTCAACTGACATGACCTTAGGTGGCCGACCTAATCTCTAATTAGTCGATTGATCGACTTAGTTGGCTTATCGACTAGCTCCTCCAACATCTCCCCCGCGAACAAAATTGTTCTTCATCCCGAAGAAACAAGGGAGGTACTCAAAAAATCTTTGGCTATCTAAAGTAGTTATTTCTTTGTTTATCTTTTTATGGGCTGTGAAGTCGGATGGTTGGTCGTTTCTGTACACAGACTTTGACAATTGCTTCTGCTGTCACGACCAGTTAATGTTGGGATTCTGTCCAACTTTGCAGTACTTTCTGGATGTCGATGGTTAATGTTGTAAGGCTTGATAGTGTCGACATCTTCTCTTGAATGGAAAGGTTTGCTGTCCTTTCCATGTCAGAACCCAAAAACTGGTCTTTTTCTTCTGCTGTCTCCCGAACTATTTTCATCTGTGCACAGATGGTGTCTAATTTGTCCAAGTTTGGAATTGCATGTTGCAGCCACTGGTGTGCTTGTCTCTCGAGCTTTTATAGTTTGGTTGTTTCGAGCATGATTTGATCTTCGCTCGTGCTTCTGAGTGCTTCTTCCATGCTCTTCCTCTTCTCCAGTGCTTGGATTTCTTGTTGGGTCTTTCAAATCTGCTGGAAGACTTGCCCATAATAAGTAGGCCAGTCCCGTAGTACCCATTTTGTTATGACTGACTCCTCCATGTGATCTTGAAGCACTTTGTAAGCTTCGGAGAAGGCTGTGTGTTACTGCATCAGTAATCGAGTTGTTTCTTCTTTTTTCTCTTCTCTTATGTTTTGCATTGGTGTCTGTAGTGCCGACACCACACTTTCAAACAGCTAATAGGCTTTCTCTAGCGACTTGTCGGTGTCAACCTCTGTTGGTCCTGGTATCACAGATTGCGCAAGGTTTCTGCATTTTTTTAGGAACTCGACTTGTTCTCTTTCATTATCGTCGTGCTCCTTGCATCTATTATGGCTCTTTGTTTTTGCTTCGATAGCCAGGGCTTCCAAGAGTTGTCCCAACTCTCCCTCCTTCAGCTTTATTGCATCGACTGCAGTGGTTGACCCAAGTTGGTTGATGTGAACCATTGTCGCTTGGGGTTAATGGTCCCTCTTCTTTCTATCCCTCTTCCTCTTATGCTTTTTCTCTGCTTGTTGCTGTACTTGTGTACCTATAAGAGTCAAATTTTTTGGTGGTTGATTTTTCGGCAATGGGTTGTCTAGTTGCTAGCCTACAGTGGTTAGGGGGACTTCTAGTTGGGTTTGCGGGATGAGTGTTGTAGCTGGGTGTGTATCTGGTGGATTTTGTACAGAGGGTCCAGATACAGATGTTGTTGGTACTGATGGTTACAGCAGAGGTGGTTCAGGTGCAGATGGTACAGTTGCAGGTTCTGGGTTGGGGGTGGTGGTGGTGATGGTGATGGTGAATGAGGGTCGGGTGTGATTGGAGTGGTGGGGATGTGGTTAGGTGTTGGGTCATCAATTTGTTGGGGTGAACCATCCGGGATGTCAGAGACCAGGTCATCGATCTCTCGATTGATTTGATCCATGTTCTCTTCTTCCCCATCTCTTGCTGGTTCATTGGAGGGTGGCAGGGTTGCAATGTCGGTTGGGATGAGGGATGTAGTTCGACTTGCGACAACTTCAGCTGCTTTGTCGGGGTTTCTTACAAATGTTGATTTCAAAGTTGCTACAGTCCTCAGCCTCTGGGATATTTGGCCAGGTTGAGGTATGCACTGTCTAGATCCACCAGTTTCAAACAGGGGGCACTTGGTGGTGATCTTTTGTACAGAGGTAAGTATCTCAGGCAGTTTTTCGATGTATGCCTGGAAATCTATATCTTGGTCAAACCTCTCCTTCAAGGTTTCTGGCATAGCATTTTTGCATATGTTGACCGGGATTATTGAGGGCAGCTCTGGAATTGCTTCCTACGTGATTTGGGTCAGAGACGGGGGTGGGGGTGTAGACACTAGATCAACAACATTTTCGTCCATTGAGGTATTTGTACTTTTTACCTTTTTCGACCGACCTTGCTGTGCTCCTTCTTCAACAAATTTTTGGAACTGTGCTTCCACCGAAATTTTGTTTGATGCGGTGTCTTCTATGATGTCGACGGTTGTCGCTGCTAATTCATCTTCATCTTCTGCTGATTCTTCGATGATAAGCTTGCGCTTACCCTTCCCCTGTTTCTGCTCCTAAGTTTTTCTCCTCTTCCCTGAAGCTTCTATTTCCTTTAATAGCTTGCAGATCTTTTCTTTGGTTATAGCATACTCGGGGTTTTCATTTTCTATGTCGTCCTCTAGTCCTTTTTTCTCCCCCCTATTGTTGAATTGGGTTGGCGCTTTTCTCAACTAGATTGGTTACCTGTTGTTATGTCTGTGTCCCTTCCCTTTGGGCTGTCGGCGGTATGATTGTAATTTGCAGTCGACTGTTGTCTTCTGCTGGTGTTTCCTCCGACATGAATGTGTCGATGTATAACTGGAGTTCATAATCCTCTTCTTTTTCTTGGTCAGTGAGTGGTTCTTCTATCGCTAGGGTTGCTTCTTTGGCTTTTACTGGTATCGACAGTTTAGTGCTAGAATGTCGAGCTAGCTCCCGAAAGATCTCTTCGACTGTTAGGTAGTAGTTGAGAGTCTTCGCTTTTGCCCTAGCACCCTGCATATACCACACCGCAGTATGGTCTAGTTCCAGCTGTATGTGTGCAGTTTTTGGCAGACTTCGTCGGATGTTCTGGGGCACCCTCCATTTGGTCGTCTATATTTTAAGCTGTTGGAACCAGTTTTCCAATAGCACTTTGCCATTTTCCAATTCCTTCAATGTTCCAGTCTAGGAAAATGGTTTGAATCTCTACATATGGAATCTTGTGGGTTCTTGGAACTGCTTGTCCCTGACAAGGCACAAGTAATACATTACTATCCATATTATAAGGAATGGGAACCTTATAATCCCTCCCAACTCCTGGCATTTCTCACAGATGCCTTTGAGTATGTCGATGATGTACTTAGCCCATCTGTAGATTTTTCTCGTGTCGGCAATGGTATCCACTGCCTCTAGCATATCTAGTTTTACATCGCTTCCTCGACCTATGGGTGTAAGCCCCGTTGTTATGATTTTAGCCACGATTTGTGGCGTTCGGGCTTGTATCTGTCTAATCATTAGCCCTTTTGAGTTCTTTCCCGATGGTGATCCAGTTAGTTGCTCTACCAGCCCTTCTTTTATGCCGAATGGTACTGGGTCACCTTGGTTGGATAAACCAGTCAATTTATATATTACTTCACTAGAGATCTCGACTGACCTATCGAAGTAGAATCTGTTGTTGTGGTATAGGCTTATAATGAATTTGACTATTGTTTCCTTTGTACCTCTAAAACTTGCCATGAACTGTGTGTTCATGCAATTCATGATAGTATTGTGGTTTATATTCTCTATGGCTAGGGTTGGTTTCTTGTCGACATAGGCCCGTTCCTTGATTTCAGCCCATGTTTTCGCCCATGAGGTCTCTTGAACCTTAGCGTTCTTTATGTTTCTTAGCCTCCTCCTTAATGGGGTCTCAACAATTTGTAGTTCCTTAGTCTTGGCTGCAGCTCTGGTTTGTTTTGGTGCCATTTTGTCGGGTTTCTATTCGAATTTACTTCGCGATTCTTGGTTCTCGGTTTTATGTTTGCTAAGTTGCTCTCTCTATTTGAAATACTGTAAATGATCCTCTTGCGGTCCAGTATTTATAGGTGATGCGTTTGACATTTCTATCGATGGGTGTATTAATGGCGGAAGTGATGGTCCAGCGAGAGCACTTGAGTTTGCGTTAATGGTGATTTGATTTTAGCACTCGTAGTCATGAAGGCATGATGTGACCTTCTAGGTTGTTGGTCGATGTCGATCATGTGAGCGGTCGATGGTGGTATGTCGGTGGGTGTAATTTTAGCTGTCGAAGCATTGATTTCCTATCATCCCGGTTTATGTGTGTTGGTCCTGTTTTGTTTATTTTAGATTTTTTTCAGCTTTTTATATTTTTTGTCTAACTGTTATAGTCGTTATATGTTTTTTTTTTGAACTTGTTTTTAGTTTTTGTACCGCTTTAGTCGGGCACCATAAGCAAGTTTCTGAAATACTATGCCTTGTAATGTCTTTAGTCGGACTGATCCGTTGGCATGAATCTCTTCGACAACATAGGGTCCCATCCACTCTATATGTAGCTTTTTGGGTTTCCCTTTTATTCGACTATTGTATGGTAAGGCAAGGTCCCCTATCGACAGGTTTTTGTTTTTGATGTTGCGATTGTGCCATGCCTTCTGTTGTTGTTTCTGGATTTCTTGATGTTGTAAAGCGATCAGTCGGTGTTCTTCAAGCTTACTTAATTGTATTAGTCGATCCTTCCTTCCTTGTTCGACATCAACATGTAAAATCTCTGCGATAATAGGTGTATGTTGTCGAAAATGTAGTGGAACTATTGCTTCTTGTCCATAAACTAGTCGAAACGGTGTTTGGTCGGTTGAACGCTTGTATGTTGTTTTGTACACCCATAGTACTGCAGGTATCTTTTCGTCCCAGTCATCTTTGTCAGTGTTACATATTTTTGTTAGACCTTTTGTTAATGTTTTGTTGAATGCCTTAATTGCTCCATTCGACTGAGGGTGGTAAGCTGTACTCTGTCGTTGGTCAAATTGGAACTGATCTGTTAGTGTTTTAATAGTTTTATTAATAAAGTGTGAACCTTGGTCGCTGATTAGGGTTATTAGACATCCAAACCTGGAAATGATATTTTCATAGATAAATTTAGTAGCTATCTCACTGGAACATGTGTCGACCGGTTATGCTTCTGCACACTTGGTTACATACTCTACTACAGTTATTATGTACCTTGAACCTGTTCTTTTTGCTGGTATAGGAAATGGCCCTATAAAGTCGATGGCCCAAATTTCAAATGTCAAACTTGGGTTTACTAATATTAAGGGAATTTATGTACTAGGCAGAGGTCGACCCATTCATTGACATCTATCACATTGTCTTACAAATTTTTTACAGTCTTTGTGAAGTGTCGGCCACCACAACCCTGACTGTTTGATTTTCTTGGCGGTTGTGTCTGCTTGAAAATTTCCTCTCGTCGGTCCATAATGTGCTTCATACATAATATTATTTCTTTCATGTTCTAGTACACATCTTCTAAGGATGTCGTCCAGGCCCATTTTATATAAGAATCCATTTATGAGGCTATATGGTGCAACTTTCATGGCTAAGATTTTTTTCTTCTTTGTGCTCATGCCCTCTGGTGCTTGTCCATTTTCTAAGACTTGAGCTATTTCCTCTAATTCTGCTGGGACTGCTTCTATTCGAAATAAATGTGCATCTGGTAAGTCGTCTTCGACTCCTGTTTGTTCCTCTCCTGTGTCGATTCCTGATAAGTGGTTAGGGTTCGACATTTAACTTTCCTAGTTTGACAATGACTTCGAATTCAAATTCCTGGAATAGAAGTAGCCATCGACAAATTCTCCCATGGTGTAATGGTTGATTTACGAGGTATTTTAGTGCTTGGTGGTCGATATAAAAGATAAACAGGTTGGCTAGTAGGTAGTGTCGATACTTCTGTAGTGCGAAGACAATTCCTAATGCTTCTCTATCCATTGTTGAGTAGTTCTTTCCGCTTATCTAATTTTCTGCTACTGTAAACTATAGGGTAGTCCATTCCATCATCTCCTGGTTGAGTTAGGATTGCTCCTATTACTAGGCCTTATGCGTCGATGTGTACATGGAATTTGGTCGACCAGTTTGGAAATCTTAGAATGGGTGCTTCGACTATCTTTCCTTTTAGTGTTTCAAATGATATGTTGCATTCCTCTATCCAGTTGAACTCCTGATCTTCTCTTAACAGTTCTTCCAGCGGATAGGTCATATCTGAATAGTATCTTATGAATTTCCTGTAATATCCTGTATGACCAAGTAATACCCTGACTTGTTTTGGGCTCATCGGTGGTTTTAAGTCGAGAATAATTTTTATCTTTGCGAAGTCATCCTTGATGCGCTCTTTACAGACAATGTGTCTTAATAGTATCCCTATAGGGGTCAGAAATATGCACTTCTTGATGTTTAGAGATAGTTGGATTTGTCGGCATCATTCCAACATGAGCCTTAGCCATTTGCAATGATCTTTTAGCGTAGAGTATATTGTCCAATCATCGAAATATACTACCATCATTTTGTAAATGTATTCTTGAAATGTTTTGACCACAATTCTTGAAAATACTGCAGGTGCGTTTTTTAATCCAAATGGCAGAACCCTGTAAGCAAATGAACCAAATTCACATACGAAGGTTGTCTTTTTCTAATCTTCTTTGGCTATTGGTACTTGGTTATAACCCGAGAATCCATATGTGAACGAGTAGCATTCATGTCCCGCAACCTCATTCAAGATTTCATCTGCATAAGGAGTCAAAAATGGGTCTGTTAATGTAACTTTATTAAGGTCTTTGAAGTCGACACAGATCCTTAGCTTAGTTGGATCATGTTTCTTTGGTTGAACAACCATTGGACTTGCCCATTTTGATTGGTCAATAGGGTAGATAATTCCTACTGCAAGCATATTATCAATCTCTTTCTTGACTATCTCTTTGTATTTATGAGCTAGTTTATATGGTCTTTTCTTTACAGGTCGGACATCAGGTTTAATGTCAATCTTCATTTCACCCATTTCATGTACTAGACCTTTGAGATCCTTGTAGTCTCTAGCAAATACATCCTGGAATTCTTTTAGTAGGTTTATTATTTCTGTTGTTTGTTCTTCACTCCAGTAATCTCCGATTTTTGTTATTTTTGGTCGATCATCATTTCATATGTCAACTTCTTTAGTTTTCACTTTAGTGTCTAACCATTCAGGTGCTTTTGTTTCATTGATTGGTCGACTCCCTTCTTTAAACTGTGAAAATGTAGCAGGAAAGTCTGCTACAGTCATTCGGTCGGTGTCTTCTTTGTCTGTTGTCTCGACTTTGAGCACTGTGCGAATTGGTTTTGTCGTTTCGGCATGGTTTGATTTCTATCTAAAGATTTTCCCTTTCAGATTTTCATTTTCCATCTGTAGTCTTGTTGACTGTGGTATTGTCTCGGTTTGTATATTATTGCAGTTTATTGTTGGTCGGTCCTGATTTTGTATTAGGTTTTTGTTCTCGGTCGGTCCTACAAATGCCTTAATTTGTTTTGTTGTTTCGACTAATTTTTCATCTTGTGGTATAAAACTGAAGTCTTTGATAAAATTCTCTCTAATTTCATGCCATAGGAATGTTTCACCCAGAGCTTCTTCCATTTTATACCATTTGTTTGGTAAGTCGGATAGCGTTGATGGAAACAGGTGTGGCCATGTACGTTCATCCTTATACCCAAGTCTTTTCCATTCTTTTTCACATGTTCTTATGTGTTCTTCTGGACCTTGTCCTTAGGTAAATATAGGTATTTGGGCTTAATTGGTTAACCTTTTCCCTCCGAATCTTTCTATAAAGTAAGTCAAAGTTGTTGTCCATGTCTGCAGTCTTGATTGATGGGTATCCCACCATCTAGCAGCTTGTCCTATGAAAGTTTCCACTAAGCTTTGTAGTCGGCCATGTTCACCAATGTTTCTCGATACTTGCTCTATATGCATAACTGGTGATTCTCTTTCTTTGTACCTGGGGAGTTGTGTGATATTTACATTTGTTGGTTTTAGGGCAGGATATTCACTGGTTTTCTTTTCAAATATTTTTGTGATGATGGACACCAAGAAGCACTGTTGGACTGGTTTCTTCTGCACTTTTTGAATGGTTTAGCAGCCTCTTGCTTGTGTTTCGTATTTCTCGACTTCCCAATCATATAATTCTGCGTCTGAATTGTATCCTATTGAGTCCTGATTGCCTAAGTGAAGTTCACCATAGATATTAGGTTATGTGTAGTCCTCATTGTTTTGTATCTGATATAGTGGTCGGATGTCGACTTCTTCATCAATATGTTCTATCCAAGGTTATCCTTGGGATGGATGGATAGGTACTATGACTTTCTATCTATTCCCTTTTAGTTTTATCCTTTCCTTGTCTAAGGATATTGAGGCTTTCATTTTTCTTCCCTAGGGTCGACCTACTAACACTGGGAAGGAGCTGGATCCTTCATTAGGGCCAATAATTTCAAAATCGACTTTGGTCGATATTCCTTTTATTGTTCTGTTGACATTTTTCCAGACTCCGATAGGTTTAATCAAGTCTTGGTCGGCTAATTTCAGGTATATCCCTGACTCGTATAATCGAGGTCTACCCAATTGTTCCCAAGTATCGCGAGACATAATGTTTACTTGTGATCCGAAGTCGAGCACAACTTGTCGTACATGGTATCCTTCAATTTCTAGGTTGACAAGTGGGTCGGCATCACTTTTGTCTTTTTGGCTTAGGTTGCAGATATTTTTTTTTTTTTGTGTTATTATACAATAAGTCGACAAATTGAGATGCCATTTTTTTGTTTAACTGGGTCAGGATAATCATTCTTTTCTTTTATTTTGCTTATTCGTGGATTATCATTCCCAATTTTTGTCACTTGTCGGGTTACTATATGAAAATTCTTTGTATTGATAATATCATGTTTTTGGACACACGATAAGACATTAATATTTTCTTCTTATTAATTTTATCGATCATAGTAGGGCAATCCTCTAATGATTGATCCCCTACTCCTCAACTAGTACAGAATTTTAAGTCAGTTCTGTCCTTGTATGGACAGTCTGCATATCGGTGACCTTCTTTGTAGCATAGGAAACATTGGATGGGATGATGTGGCGGTTGTCGCAATTCCCAGAGAATCGACCTCGACCTCCATATCCTCCCTGTCAGTTGTTGAACCAGCGCTCATATCAACGACCATCGTACATTTGATTATTCTGTTCATTTTGAGCATTTCTTCGTTGATTGTTCTCGTTATTCTGCGCAACTGCGTTTGTCTAATAGATTGCCTAGTAATTTTGTCGATTTTTTAGGTTTAGGTGGCAGTCGACAGTGGTATGATTTTTAGTTTCACAGATTGCACACCAAGATGATTTTCCATTCTTCATGTTAAACGAGAAATCTTTTGTGGTGTGTTCTCCATGCTCTTGGCAGATGTCACAAAAACACTTTGTTTTCACAAATTGAACGTCCTGTCAGCTCATCTCCTGTCGACAGTTATCTTTTGAATGTCCGGCCATTGAACATTTCGTGCACCAAACGTCATGACTCTTAAAGTTTAGCTCTTTTAAAGATTCCTACATGATCTCGAGCTGTTCTTCCAGTCTAGTATCCGTGGGATATGCTGGGAAGTCTTCATCCATCTCCACTTGTAAGGATTTAGTAAGCGCATCTTCATATGTCTTGAATGTCTCCAGGCTTATATGCCGCTGAATTTTTTGTGAAAGGCCTACAAGAAACCACTGAATTCACAATTGTTCATTAATTACATAATCGAGTTGGCTGAGAAGGTGTTTCCAGCGGTTGTCGTACTCTCGGACGGATTCTGCTGGCTTTTGTGAGGTTGTCTTTAACTTTTTAGCTGCCAGATGTTTAGCATCTGGAGTTTTAAAGAACGATAAAAATAGTGCTTTGATTTTCTCCTTGGATGCGTGAGGGGTTCTCTAAGTAAAGGTCATATACCATGTTAGAGCTCTTTTCCTCAAGGCACCAGTGAGCTGCGCCATCTATCTATCTTTTGTTGTAACCTGGTTTGCCTCCCATGTCGACTCGTAGACGAACCAATGTCGTCTGGGATCTTCGTCGCCCTCATATAGAGGGATATGCAATGATCCGTAACCCATTTCGGATTTGTTGTCACTATCTTCTTCGAGAGGTGGTGGTGGTGGGGGTGGTGGGATGTTTTGTTTGTCTTTTTATGTAGAGCTGTTGTCGACGAAACTCTTGTTTCCATCAGTTGTTTTGTTTGTCGTTTCTTTTTCGACAAGCAGTCGGTTGGGGTCGACTTCTCCTGTCGACGTCCAACTGCAATTATTTGTCTGCGAGTCAGATTTTTCTATATTCTGCAAAGCTGTATTTGACAGGGAGGGTGCTCCTTCATGTGTCGGCTAAAGTAAATGGATACTTCGGTTGGAAGGGTACGTCTGAAGTGTGACCCATTTTCCTTCTTCAGGTTGACGAATAAGTAGATGACTATCATTTTTTACTTCGTCGTCTAGTCGGCTCCATATACCAAACTCACCAGCTCTTAGTCTTAAATCTTCTTCAACAATGGCTTACATTTTGGTACTCATATTCATTGGAGATAGAGGTCTTAACTCTTGGGGAACTTCTATTTGGAGAGCTTCTCGTTGCTCTATCCACAAATCTTCTTCCATGGGTGATGCCTCTTCCTCCTCACCTTCTTCCTGTTAGTCATGACCTGACTCTGGAGGATTTCTTTCTTGGTCTGTCACCCTAGTACTCATTCTTCTTTGTAGTGCTATAACTCTTTCTCTTCTTTCTTCCCTTCTCTTCAGCCTCTTCTCTCTTTCTATTTTCTATAAATCCGTCGTACCTTTATGTGTCATTGTCTGTTCGATTTCCTTCTTAGGTTGACTTTTCATCACCGTGGTGGTATCTCTTATTAGTTGACTAGAATCTTGTTTACTTTACCCCGACATATGACTAGCTACCCCCCCATTTCCTACTTGACGCTTTATAAAGCTCAGATAGTTCTGTTTACTTGCTTAGGAAATATTCCCACTCTCTTTCGGCAATGAATTTCTCCCACTTCTTTTGTTTCTCCGCCCAGTTGGAATTTTGTGGTGGTTCACATAGTGATGGACGAGGTTCGACAATATGACCCACTCCTTTTTCTATCGGGAACTTGAACAACAAGGCTGGTAAGGAGCAAAGGAACTGCTCTGTAAGTTCTGTATAGAATTTCTTCTGAATGGTTTCTACCGAAGTTCTTTCTTCTATAGCTTGCTCCTCACATAAATCATCGGTGATCTTTTCAAACCACTTCGACAGGTTTGTTCTTCCCCCTCAAATAAGTTTCTCTAGCAGCTGTTGTTCTTTAGTCGCTTCCATCTTTTTCATCCAGAAGTTTCTTCAAAAACTGGGGTACCGATTCTACGAACTTCTCATGGGTTTCAATAAAGAATCTTTCTTTCACTTGAGCAGTCGTTAATCTGTTTCTTCACGCGTAATTTTGCAAATAATTTGCTATCTTGCGCTCCCACCAGTTCTTAATTTCCTGCTCTGATATCATCTACTTGTATTCATCTCAGATATGTACTACTGGCAATAGAACCAATGTTGTAATCTCACGGATCATAAAGGGTTACCAATAATACACATTTAAAAGCATACAGACATATCAGAGACAAGAGACAAGAACACAGGTGTAAGAATAACATATTATATTATTTACAGACGAGTCCATACAATACACAGAACTGAACCGAGTTCTCATCTGGCTCAACAGCCTAATATATATGATTTACAAAACAGTTACAAATAAATACCTGTCGGTTCGGTCAACCGACATGACCTTAGGTGGCCGACCTAATCTCTAATTAGTCGGTTGATTGAATTAGTCGGCTTATCGACTAGCTCCTCCAACAGAACCACATTTGAAGAGTAATATCTTTAATACTTGTTGGGGTAGCAGAGGCCAAGTATGGTCTCGAAGCCATTTTAGTTCATGTTTCATGGGAGGAATTCAACTAATTATTCTCACAACATGGACTTGCCTCCAGAATCATTGTATTCATACAAGTTATCAAGCCTTAGAACCCCACCATCAAGATTAAAGAGTACCCACATGACTCTATTGGATGAGTCACATAGTTGGTAAATGATACAAGAAATAAAGTTATGCGAGATAAGAGTGGTCACCTCGCCTCACCCATCTTCATGCTTAGTATGAAAATGTATGACACCAATACATGTAAAATGTAAGGTGTGTTCAAAGTGGAACCAATAACTTTAACCTCCTCCAAATTGAACACATACTACTGAGAAAATCCTATGAATAATGGTCTTCCTCACCAAGTCTGTGAGATCCTTTACATTCCATGACATGCATTTCATTCAAAAATTTCAACATGTATATCCATGTTCTCATTATCTTTACCCCTTTTCATTTTTTAAGAGTTCGAAGATACAAATATTATTCTTTTATAGTGCATGGGTCACCCACCCTTCAAGGGGTATTACTCTTAAGTCACCTTTGGTTGCCATTTGGTTCAATAAGGTCCTACCCATCCAACCTCAAAGGATTAAATTGGGACTTCTGGCAAATTCCCTTGTAGGAAGGAGTAACCTGAGAAGAGCCATCGAGATCCTCCCTTGTGACTAAGTTGGTAGGATTTGGTGGTGTCGGTCTAGGACTATCCATGATTATAATTGGATATGTGGGAGCAACATTACCTTATTTCCCTTCTTTGTCACCTAAATCCATTCACCATCATTAGTTGATTTCGATTACTTTTGTCTCTACGAATCCAAGGCTACTGTCGAAGGGGCATCTAAGGCATCGACCTTGGACACTAATGGACAATCATTAATACCATGGTTAAGTATTTGATAGTGGAAGTTGTTGTTAAGAAGGATAATATACTTAACATCGTGTCTAATGGCATTGGGACCAACTTAAATTAAAAATCGTTGCTTTGGATTAAGGACAAATTGACCTTAATAAAAATGGGATTATGAGTACAGTGGCAAATAAACTCTAGGACCTGTGGCATATTAATTACTCAATGGGAACCAATACACATTCAAGGAAATACGAGTACTACATTAGAAGGCCCTGGAATTCGTCCTAGACATGAAAATGCTATTGAGTAGACTCGCCAACAAATAAATCCTCATACCATTCAAACATAATGAGAAGGGTATTATAACATAGCCATGGACTCCACATAACCGCCCCAATGACATGCTTATCCTCCTTACAACTAGACTACAAAAGGAATTTCGTTAGGCTTTAGGTAGTGATGCAAACCGATCCGTAGGATTCCCATTCCTCTTTAATCTAAGTAATTGTCATTGTTTTTAAGGGAACTTTACCCACAAAATAATCTAACAAGATATAGTGCCTCACGTCGTCACAAATAATAGTATATTAAATAACATGAATTTCAATAGAGGGGCTCTTGTTATCTCATGGAACCTTTAGGACAAACTCTTGAGGAACCTTTGGTGGCACCATGGCTATTGTTGTTAGGAACTTCATGTTAGAGAGTCCTCTTAGAGATAAATTAAGGAGTCGAGAGGCCCACCTAGGCCTAGCTTAGTAGATGATGGTAGTAAGTGTTATAAGAAACAAGTTTAATGGCAATTGGAAGGGAAGTAGAGATGTCTAGGACATAAAATCTGCATAATTAATTGTTTGAGATATATAATTGGCCATTTTCAACACACTAACATTGCTTCACGATAGTTAATATTTAACTCTCTCCTGCATTGACTCCTTCACTAGTATATAATGGTTTTTAAATGTTTACTGATTGGATGTTGATTTCCATCTTATCATGTTGCCTTCTTTATATGCAAATTTTAGCTTTGCAACATTCCAGATGGTCCATACTTCTAGATCCTCATGCCAACTTCTTTAGTCTACTTTCTAGTACCCAAATTACTACATTGGTTCTATAACACCACTTTTCACGTCTTCATCTCTTCAATATTCCCTACTTCAAATTCAAACCGTGTTAAGTTGCAAAGTGATGAAGCTTCTATTTAGGGTGAGTTGGTGCTGAGAGAAGATAAAAAATTGTTTTGAAAGTCCCTTGAACCCTTGATATATGTATCATTTTATGTAATTAATGTATTTCCACATGTTCTACCCACATTTGTAGGGTAGCTTATTTGATAGTGCTTATTTGGGGGATAACCCATGGACATGAAGAGTGTCAATTTGAATAATTGAGAATGATTATACCTTTGATTGCCAATCTAAAAGCAATTGGGTGAGAACCTTGTATCATATTGTATTATACATGGATTGGAATAGAATTTTTCTCACCTTCTCTAACTACGAACAATATCTATGTGTCCTGCATGTGATTGGGTTTTTACATAAATGAATTAGTGCAATGATTTCCTTATTGTTCTAGTTTAGTACAAACATCTAGTTATTTATTTTATGGTTAGTTTTGCATTTTAGTTTAACTATCTCAACCAAGTGCATCTTTAAAAGGTGTTTTCCATAATATATATTGGTCACTGAAATATACAATAAAGAAACAAAGCCTATGTTGAAGTCAGTTGTCGTAATGCAATTTTTAGGGTGAAGCTAATATGTTGTTGATCTCAGAGAGTCTTGGATATTTTTTTAAAACCCAATTGTTGAGGGCATATACATTTTTTTTACCTTTATTATTGCTTACAAATAAGTAATACAATGAGAACAAAATATTATTTTATTTTAGTTGAAGCGTTGTTGGGTCCCATAGTGTTTTGAAATTAACCCTATAAAAGCCCTGATTTAGGAGCATCCATGACAACCTCTCCAACATAGATTTTTATTTATTTATAAAAATATATACTCCTCCATCTTNTCTCTCTCTCTCTCTCTCTCTCTCTCTCTCTCTCTTAATCCCTATAAGAAATGTCTTTCCACGTACTTGGTTGGTTTAAGATTTGGACCCATGTCCATAAGCTTGATATAACTTTGGTTGCAAATTCACCACCTTATTCTTTGCAACTTTTTCCACCCTATGGTCCTTATTAGTCTTTCTCTACTGACCCCTATTTTGGGATCTTGGGTCCTTTGATTTCAACTTTGAGTTGAAGGTTTTGTTCCTATTTTTGTGTATAACTCCATGATGTCCAATTGTAGAGGAACTTATTAGAGCAATTACAATTTTTTGGAGTGGTGGGATACTTGTGATGATCATAACATACTTTCTTTTTTTCTTATGAAAATAATTTAGAACTGAAAGAGCAATAGTCATTTCAGCCAATTACAACCAAGAAGGATAACTGCTACAAAAAGCAAAGAATTTACACTTTCTTGTTGAAGAAAGAAAAACCGCCGAGTTGAACTTAAGGAATTGGCTGGAATTTACTAGATTCGCCATTACGACTAAGATGTCCTTGATCCAAAAGGCAACCTTTACTCGCCAAAGAATCTGCCCTTCCATTTAATTCACACAGAATATGAAAAAACTCAGCCTTTTCAAACTCTTTCATTACTTTTCGAATTCTTTGCAAAATTAGATTCAAAATTGGATTATTAAAGTAACCCTCTGAGTTTAAACTTTTAATCAATAATTCTGAATCTCCATACACTTAAATTGACAAAAAGCTAGCCTCCTCAGCCAATTGAAGTGCTTTAAGAAGACTGTAACTCTTGGCTTGGTTATTTGACATAAAACCGAGCCCCCAACTGAAACTTGTTTTCGATGACCTGTCCGACGAGATTAATATTCCTCTAGCACCAGAAATCCCCGAGTTTCCCTTAGAAGCACCATTAAAAAAAATGCAAGCCAAAGGGGACGTCTTCCATTTATCAAAAAATTCAGATTCTTTGCAACGGATTCGCCAAACAGGAGAGCAAATTGGTTTGCTGGGGGTCATGATTTTAATGTTGAAAGAAGCTTTGCCAATCCAGTCATAGACCTCTTTTGGCAATGTTAATGTGGAGGGAGAATTAAAAACTAATTCAGAAATGGAAAATTTATTTTTTTGGGCCACCATCTCAGGAGCGAACTACAGACCATTAAAAATTCCATCGTTTCTGGTTTTCCATAATATCCACCAGGTGATTTTAGGAATAGTCTGCCATATATTCTTCCAATCCATGCTGGCAGCAAAAAATCGATCATGCCATTTGGGGAGCCGTTCATGCCAAGACGAGTAAAGAGCAATGCCTGTTAGATGAGAGCAGGGCGTGAAAGAAAGGCCATTAAGAACCATATTCCAAACATGTTGAGAGAAAACACAATTTATAAAAATGTGATCTAAAGATTCAATTGCTGAAAAGCAGAGACAACAGCGAAAAGGGCCATTGAACCCTCACTTGCAAAGATTTTCTCCAGACAACGCTCTTCTGTGCAAAAGAGTCCAGGTGAAGAAATTCACCTTCGACAAACAAAAGGAGGACCATACAGAGATCCAAATCGCTAGAGGAATCCTAGAATCAAGGGTCAACTGAATAGCTTTGAATCCCAGAGATGCGGAATAATTACTAGTGCTACCCCAACCCCAACCATCTTTAAAAAAACAATTTACAGGAGCACAACTGGTTAAGGATAAAACCAACAAATTCTGCTGAGGAATGAGATAATCTGGAATCTCTGGAAAGCTCCAACCAACCTAGTTCCCAGCTCTGTCCCAAGAACAAATATCTACTAGCCTAAGGAAGCCTTTGTTACTTAACCAATCCTTAATCGCACTCAGAGGTTCATTATAGGAAAGAGGCAGATTCCCCATTATCTTATCCTCCCACAGAGTGTCCTTTTCCCACTTCGAGGAATCCGATATAGCTGAAGCTGAAAATTATCCAAACCTCTTCTACAAAGATTCCAAATTGTTGTCCATGAGGAGGAGGAAGTTGAGTTGAAGTTTCTCAAAGGGGTTCCCTTAAGATACTTCTTACGAAATTTTTTACTAACCGGATGGTTTCTGTTGGAGTATAACTGCTATACGAGCTTTCCTCCCAAAGCCAAGTTTACCAACTCAGGATCTCGAATATTCAAACCACCCTCATAAATTGGTATTTTAATGATTTCCCAACTAACTAAATGCATTTTCTTCTGATTACCTTTGCCTCCCTCCCAAAGAAAATCACGAAGAAGTTTGGCAATTTGGGCAGTGACAGATTTGGGAGCAAGAAGCAAGGAATAGTGAAAAATAGGGAGAGCTGAAAGAACTGCCTTTATTAAAATCAATTTACCTACCTGAGTTAGCCAATAACCTCCCCAGGAAACAATTTTAGCTTTAATATTGCAAATCACATCATTCCACAATGACGAAGGTTTGGAACCCATAATTAATGGGAGCCCCAAATACTGATAATTTCCCACTTTTCAAATCCTTGAAAACCCAAAGTATGAGCAATTCTAAGAAGGGTTGTATGATCAACATTCCAACCATATACAATACTCTTGCCCTTATTAATCAAGGCCCCAGTGGTTACACAATTTTTTTTCAAAATTACCTTAAAATCTCGAGTGATAATTAAGGAGGCCCCTCCCAATAAGAGGGAGTCATCAGCAAACAGAGCATGGTTTAAAGGATCAACCCCTCTTGCAATTTTGATACCAGGAAGAGAACCAACCACCATTTCTGCTATGAATTTTCTGCTTAACACTTTTGCCATCAAAATATAAAGAAAGGGAGACAAGGGACACCCTTGTCTTAGTCCTCTAGTGGCTTGAAAAAATATGTTGGCTTACCATTTACAAGAGGTGAAATCCAAGGCTTG
The DNA here is from genome assembly GCA_001517045.1 of Pseudotsuga menziesii. NCBI lineage: Eukaryota > Viridiplantae > Streptophyta > Pinopsida > Pinales > Pinaceae > Pseudotsuga > Pseudotsuga menziesii. The sequence continues at coordinate 226,366 of LPNX011008795.1, read as the reverse complement.
TCAGTGCAGGATTTAATCAAACAGACAAACTCAACACTAAAACCAAAAGCTCTTAAAACTTGATAGAGAAAGGAGAGTTTGGCACGATCAAAGGTGTTTTTCATGTCTAATTTGATGAGGATTCCTTTCTCTCCTTTCTAAGGTAACTGGAATGGAGAGCTTCTTGAACTTGAATAACATTATCCAACAAGTGTCTTCCTTGGACAAACCCTCCCTGCAGAGGAGAAATAAGGGAACCTAACAATGGTTTCAATTTATTAGCTAAAAGCTTGGCCAAGATTTTATAAGAAGCGTTACAGAGGGAGATGGGTCGGAAACGATCAAAATAAGAAGGGATTACTTCCTTTGGAATCAAAGCTAGAAAGGTTGAGTTAGTATTCCCTCCAACTTTGGATTTTGAAAGGAAGGCTGAGATCATTCTGAGAAGATCAAATTTAATATAGTTCCAACAAACCCTGTATAAATGGATAGAGAACCCATCTGGCCCGGGGGCCTTATTTGGCTCCATAGCCCATATTACATCAACCACCTCTTTCTCATAGAATGGTTTCACTAGTCCAACATTGTCATCTTCAGAAACCAAAGAAGGAATATTAGACAAAAAATAAGAACTCAAAAAATCATTAGTATTACCATCTTCATAAAACAAATGCTGAAAATGTTCATTTGCTGCCTGTTGCAATTGCAATTGACCTTTGATGACTTCACCGTTGCTGGTGAAAATTTTAGAATATGATTATGTGAGAGCCTGGACCTACATTGCCGATGAAAAAAGGCAGATTTTTTATCCCCAGCAAGCAACTAGAGACTGCGGGATTTAAGTCTCAAATGTTCTTCTTCTCGACAAAAGGTAGTGAATGCAGATGATTGCATAGACTGCTCAGCCGTTAGCTGAACTTTAGAAATTTCAGTATTTTCCATGCTAAACTAAATATCTGCTAGAGCCTGAATAGTCTCTACCCTGAATCTCATAGGATTTTGAAGAGGAGCTTTAATCCAACTTTTCAAGGCGATTTTAGTCAGTTTCAATTTTTGTTCCCATACTGGGGGAACCAATGATAAACTGAGACCAAACATGAGAAATTAACTCAGCAAAGCCTTCTCTCTCGACCCAGATGGAACTAAACCGAAAAGGGATCGGCCCCAGGTTTACTTCTTTTTCCAAACAGAGACCAATAGGGTGATGGTCATACGTTACCTTTGGGAAAATTGTTGAGGTTAATACAAAATCATCCAACAACTTACTCTGAGCTAGGAAACGGTCCAGACGAGCTGGAATATGAGCCGTCCCAATTCTATTGTTCGTCCGCGTGAAACGCCCTTTTTGAGCTTAATATCTAAAAGATCACAAGACTGAATCAAAGAATCGACCAACTCCAAAAAAGTGTCCTTATCCTGGTTTCCTCCACTCTTCTCCTTAGGTTCAAAAATAATATTGAGGTCACTTACCACCACGATATTCGTGAGGGAATGAGATTTCAAAAAGTCTAGCAGAGATTGCCAACAAACTTTTTTCTCCACGTAATAAACAGGAACATACAAATTGAATAGAGAAATGGATAAATTACTGGATGTATGTTGTAATTCAGAATAAATCCAGTGTTGAGTTCTAAAAGAATTATTGAGATGAAAGAGATCCTCTGACCATATGGTGGCCAAACCTCTAGAAGAGCCCCTGGCACTTACGGCCAAACCAACATCTTTTTCCATTTAGACTTGCTTAAGAATAGAAGAGAGTCATCTTCTATATTAGTTTCTTGAAGCACGAGAATGTCCGATGGATACATTTTAAGCAAATCTTTTACTGCTTCAGCCTTTGCTAATTTTCCCAGGCCCCAACAATTCCAGGAATTGATCTGCATTATTTACCCAAGGAGGAGGGAGTTGCTCCTCCCTTTGTGGGTCCGTTCCTCTTACTTATGCCAAATGACAATTCAATGGTGGCCTGGCTACCCTGCATCTTTAACCGCTCTGCTTCTTTCTCTCTAATCTCCTTTCGATATTTCCTTCCAGTCTTTTTTGAAAATTGCCCATCATCTTCTGAAGATCCTGAGGATTTTGCTTTCTTTTTAACTGCATCTGCATAAGAGGGAGAGATAGGAGATCTCATGGGAGAAGGAATCTGCAAGCAAGGCTCAATTCGAGGAGAATCTAGTCTAACTGAAACAGAAGCCTAAGATACTATCCCTACATCAACCTGAGGTTCTGTCCTTGCTTCACCCTCTTCAAAAAGAACATCAGAGTGCTGGAGTTCACCTTCTTCAATGATCCGAATTTATGCAGGAACGCAACAGAATACACAAATAACCATAGAAACAAATATGCAGCGGAAATAACACTTCATTTCATTAATCACTAACTGAACTTTGTTTACATACAGAATGGAAATAAATTAGCTAGAGTGCTGGTAGCTTATCTCTGAGAAGAGATGTGGCAGCTACATGCCTCTGAAATCCGTGTTACATTGAGGCTCAAAGGCCTATATATTATTGAGAAACAATGGAAACCCTACACATCCAAAAACCTAACCCTAGGAGGTGAAACGCCAGAATGTGGGCTCTGTTGGGTAACTTGGTACATCAATTTCCTGGGGTCATGACTTTGGCATACTACCTCCGTTTGATGTGCATGATACATCGTTAGAAATATTTGTTTAAGGACTACATCCACAAACAAAAAATATTGAGTTCGAAACAGACTCTTATTCTGCCGACCATTCGATCCCGAAAAATGTCGTTTAGGGCCTCAAAACGGCTCTGGAAGTTTAGGACCCGAAAACTGCCAAAAATAGTAAATTGTGCTACAATTAAGGAAATTGGAAAACTGAAAGAAACAATGGTGGGGGTCCAAGTGGAATAGGTGGGTGGCCACCAATATCCTCCTGGATCATTCAAGAACTGGAGAGACCCGAGCTTTAGGAGTACTTAAAACCTTGAAAGAGTTTGAAGTCCTTGAAACTTTTCCTACAGCCTGTGGGATTACTGAATTCACCTCAGGATGAGTTCCATTTCCAACATATCCCTCTATAGTTTTCACAATTTTAGAGGAGACTACTACTGCTGATTTATTCCCCACAGGTTTTGTTCCATTTCCAACGTTTCCATCTTTATATTTCAGTTTAGAGGAGTCTACTTTCTGAGATTGAATCCACTAATTTGGAATTGCTTTTTTCAGTAACTTCTTTAGATTTTTTCTTACAATTACGGGCGAAATGGCCATATTCATGACATAATCGACACTTAAACGGGAGTTGTTCATAATCCAATTCTTGGAAATGAGAGTAATCAACCACATTTAGCTTGATTCCTTCGGGAAACCCAATCTCCAAATCAACCTCAACGCAAATTCTGGCGTAGGAATACTGATCTTTCCTTTAAGCCCTGTCAATGTATTTACCGAGCGTATTTCCAATAGCTTCAAGAGATTCTGAATTCCAGCAATGAAGGGGAAGGTGGGGAAGCTGAACCCATACTGGAACAACTGAAGGAACATCCTGAGACGGATCGAAATCCGACATCCATTTGTTCAAGTAGAGTCCCTAGGGACCCATGAAATATGGACCATTGCGAAATATAAGGTCTCGGTCTTCGGCTGTGTCAAAGACAAAGACGTAGTATCCTCTGCCTATGAAGTGATCTCAGATCCCTTCTGAGACCAAGGATCTCCAATTTCTCTGAACCCATCCATCAACAGCCTTCGAGGAAGGCCACAAACCAGTAAATTGACCAATGAGGCCACACTCTGCAAGATTCAAGGTAGTTCGGAAAGGTCTTTCAGCCGGGAGCTCAACCGAAGGGAAGTATGTCTTCTTCACAAAAGACTGACTCAGAGGGTTGCCTTTTCTCTTCCCACAAGCAGAAATTAGATGTTTGAATGCCTCTAACTCAAAAGGAAGAGGAGGCCCCCCTCTAGAGGCCATGGAAAGATCTACAATAACAAGCCCAATGGAAGCTAGCACCTACTCAGTAGAAGCTTGAGACATCCAGCTCACCAAGCCTTCCCCAGAAAAGAACCCAGAGTCCACATAAACCTGTACTCTCCACCGAACAACTGAAGGAAATGAGTCCAACAACAAGAAGGCACAGAGCCAGCTCCAAAGAAAGACAAAGAAGCGCAGACTTACCAAGCTGAAAAGAAAATCAACCTCTAAAATGCAGAGAGAACCAATGCAGTTCCACGAGCAAGAAGCACTCACACAACCAAAACTAACACAAACCCGTGAGTTGGATAGCAGGAGGCTAGAAGTAGATCAAAAAAAGAATCAATAAAGGCAAGACCAATGAAAACTCAATCATTAATGATCAAATTCCAGAGGAGCAGGCCAATCTGGAACCACAAGCTCGAGCACACCAGGATAAGACGCGACCCTGCAAAGCGGGCATCCACCTTCATAGATATGAACCACCACAAGAATGGACGGTCTTCTCTAGAGCTCAGCAAAGATCCACCAGAAAGCCAGACCAAGCCAAGTAGATTGAGAGAACCTCCAAAGAACGTCAACCACGAGCAACTTTGGCAAACCAAAACTAACCAGAAAATTTAAATCTTCTTGGAGCACGCTCAAAACCCCGATCTCAATTTGGGTTTCAGTAGTGAGGATTTTCAACCAATGTACCATATCAACTTTCAATTGGTTCCATAACATATTTTAGATATGGTCTTAATCTTGACGTTGTTCGTCTTATGGATGGCTTACATTTTCTTTGAAGCTTCTTCATTGGCTAATTTTATTCTCGGATTTCCCCTAGTTCCAATGGGAATCTTGCAATTCATATAGATCTAGATTAAAGATGTTAAATATGTATGGATTCCTTACTAAGTTTTACTCAAAAGAGGGTCCTTAAGGTCGTTGTTGGTTCTACTTCCTTTCTCTAACATTTGAAGGAATAATGGTCGTTTGTTCCTTCTAATTTCTTGCCTTGTGACTTGGGATTGAAACTTCATGTAGTCTTTTGTAAAATGACTATATTCATGGAATTTATTACACTTCAAAGGTAATTGTTCATAATTAAAGGGTTGAACATACACCAAATATTCCTTATCCAACTTATTAATCCCATGAAGGTCAATTTCAAGGTTGACCAAAATGTAGATGCAAGTAGATGCACATAATCATGACTGAGGTTTGACATTGTCAATATACTTGCCTGGCTTATTTCATAATGCTTTGAATGTTTCATTATTCCCAAGATTTAGGAGTAGTTAGGGAAACCTTACCCAATGTTCATCGTAGTTGGAATTTATTTTTCATGATTGAAGTCAAGCAACCATTCCTAAAGATGAAATACCAATAAGACTTTAGCTTAAAAAGGAACATGTACAAGTATTTTCCACATAAGTAGTAATAAATATGCTCCTTTGGGCGAGGGATCCATTAATTGTGGAGCTAGTTCTAAATGTTTTTGGGGTTTCACGAGGACACATTGAATCTCACAACTTAGGGCTCTCTTTATGAACATCGACACTTTCTTTTCGGGAACATGTGATGTGATTGCAAGATTCACTTTTTTTTTCTTCATAAATTGCAAGCATGATAAACCAACATTTTTTACTTTTCTAGTTGTTATACCTTCCATTTGAAAAGGGTGCCACAACCCTAACAGATTCAAAGGAGTCAAAGGAGATTTAGAGTGAGTTATTGGAGAAGCCCCCCTACCCCCCCACACCCCACACTAGTGGAAGAAGCCATGGACGAGGAAAGAGAGATCAAGAGGACATGCACCCTATTAGAGAAGCTAATATTAGCAAAGAAGTCCTTGATCCTCATTGTTAATTATAAGCTTGTCAATATTTTTTAATGATAGGCCTCAAAGAAAACATGGAATTTGGCTCAAGCCCATAATTTACTTACATTATTAGATCACACTAGCAGGACTTATGCCCATTCTGCCTCGGGGGATATGAATTGGGATAAGTTCAACCCTTACCTTTAGGTGCCCCTATGTTCCCTCCAAGGCGTTGAAAATCTCATGCGAATGGAACCTTGATCTATGGCAAGGCACTACTTGCTCCTCATTGATAGTCCCAAGCTTGTTGGGCTTTTGTAATGGCGGGCCTTGAAAAGAACACGTGTGTGAGTTGGGGTCTACAATAGGGTTAAGTGGACCTCCAATGGACCATCTAGATGCATGCCCACTCTATCTTGGAGGATGCGAATCATGCATTAGCATAAGTCTGAACCTTACTTTTGGGTGCCCCTATGACTACTCTAAAGTGTTGGAAAGCTTGTGGAAATGGATTGTTAATCTAGAGTGAGAAATTCTTTACTCCCTACCCTTTATCCAAAATTCATTTACCAGAAAAGGAACCTTAGTTTTCTTCAAACTATATAAGTATCCCTACATCAATATAGGTTGAAGAAAACTAAGGTTCCTTTTATGGTGAATGGGTATAAGTGTGAGCCTATGGTGGGGCCTTATGGTTGACTCAATGGAAGACCAGGTTCTAATCCCTGCCCAGGGCAGGGGGGCATAGTTCATTCTTGAGAGAGAGGCTGCGCCCTCTAAAACATCGTGCGAGCACAATGACAATCTACTCTCGATGGGTAGATTGTTCTTGCACCCAACATTAAAACTAAACTTGACCCACTTTATTGGTTAGTTGCGCGGCTACATCAATTCCTTTTAAATGCTTATATATAATAATAAACACTCAAATATAATATATTTATATTTAAAAATAGTTTCTATCGTTAAAATCTTTCTTCCCTCCTATGGTCTCGTCCTTATTATTTACCGCTTCATCCACTTGCATTATCATCGGGTAAGCTTGAGCTGATTGATATTGTCTTTGAAAATGGGCCACAATAGATCCTAGGTCCATTACGGACAAACATTTTAGTGATCAATATGCGAGACACAATTATAGATTGTGAAATAGAGAATTCAGGCACTCATCTTTCCGCTAATTGTAACTCGAAGTGAATAAGGGTTGCCGAGTCTCAAATCTCACATAGGATTGAAGAACTATTACAAACAATTCATAGAAGTAAGGAGTCGAGGGCAAAGTGTTTGCAGGCATGGAAAATAGGAAGATTTCAAGTGAAAGCAGCAAGGAGTGTGATCGTGGGAGGATCAGTAGGGACATTGTGCCCGAGGTCTTCAAGATAATCAGCACTTGGTTACCACAACGAGACGTCTGTGCTCTGTTAAGAGTCAGCCCACGGTGCCGTCAACTTCTGGAGTCCCATCTCCCCCTATGGAAGGTATAACTATCTATCTCCCCAATTTTCTTACCAGCAAAAATACCCGCCGTGCTCCATAGCATATTTACACTAGCATAAACCCATCTGATTTCGGGTCTGACAGGTTGAATATCTAGTGTTCTATTTTTTTCTTCTGATATGCACCTCGAGCTTTTATACCTAGAATTTCAATATTTATGCCCGCTTGATATGCACCTTAAGCTTTTATATCAAGAATTCAATATTTGATATGCCCGCTTGAGATATTTTTTTGCCAGGAGACGTGCATCAAGCCCGGGTCTTGATGGGTCTGGTCCATATTTGACATGCTCCCTATTTGATATGAACTCGAGAATTTCATACACTTGGAGGTGTAAATTAAATCTGGGTTTAGATGGTCTGTGCTTGTGTTCATATTCAATGCACCCAATACACTATCTAAATTCAATGCACCCAACACACCATCTAAATTCAATGCATTCTTACACACAAACATAAACATTGATTTATTCAATGCACCCAATACACCATCTAAATTCAATGCATCCTTACACAAACATAATAATTGATTGGAATCCCTACCCTGCCTGGTCATCTCCAAGTGCAATTATCCCTTTCTATACTCACAATCTAACGTATGCCCAGTCAACAGGCAGTAAGCATGGGCGTTTTGTAATGACCCAATTCGAAAATTTCCAACAAAGGTAGAATTTGGGGAAAAATTGTCTTGACTAGTCTTGACTCTAAGGGATTCGAATGGCACAAGAGGGTCTTGAATTTGGTAGGGACTGATAATGGGAGTCTTAGGACCACTCAATGGACTCTTTGATAACTTTATGACAGGTTATAGACTTCTGCAACTCGATTTGGGAACATTGGCAAAAATGGTAAAATTACTAGTAATTTGTGGTGCAATTTCCCCCAGGGTGTGAGCAGAAATGGCTCTCCAACTCCTATGCGACACTCCCAACTTGTCAAACAGAGTATGGGGACTGTTATTAGACTTCATTTACTGTCATTTGGTATGGTTAAGAGTTCTGCAACAGAGATGTAAAGCTTAATATTCGAATGCATAAATTCAGTGATATTTGCTTAAGGGAAATGACATGTAATGGCTTAACTTTGACTCACATTTCGTACATATAACGGTTCTGAACAAAGAATAATGAATGTAGACCATTAACAACATATTAATACCTCACTGACCACAAATAACTCAGAGCCAAGTCGCAACATATATCAGATATACAACTCCATTGAAATGGGAAACCAAGACATGGAAACTAGTCGCAGCATAGCTTGGAAATGTGAACATTTGCATATGTATTTCTATTGATTTCGACTTACAGAGAGGATGGGAGACATATTACAGAGCCATAAATCATTCACCCATGCTTGGGCATCAACTGGATTCAATAGGGCGCAACCACCATTCACACAAGTGCACCATCATAGAGAAATGTGGAAATATTGAAATGGGGATTGAGAAAATGGGAGGAGAGATGGGTCACAAACAGTAGCAACCTTCTATCTCCAGTAACAACACTTCATATGAGAGGTCAGGGTGGCCTCTCCCACAGCCAAATTGGATGAGAATCTCACTCTCTCGAAATTGTCTCACTAGCAGGGTAAGTGAGCACTCACCGTGCAATGGACAAGCTAGTGCTTTCCAAAATGCCAAAGGAAAATTCTCAAATGATCAAAAGCTATTCTCATTCCTCATGACATATTTTTATAACCGTCCTAAGGTCCTCCAAGGTCGAATTCCCTCCCATAGGCTTCCTCCAACTCATTCATGATGTTTAGTAACCTCCATGACACTTGTCCTTCTCCTCAACCCTTCATCTTCTTCCAAATCCGAATTATTGCCACCAAACCCCAAGTGCGCCCTCTTGGAGGCTATTTTTAGCCTTGTCATGTCAAATTTTCATAGGTCTGCAATCAGGTCTGATTTGTCATATAATATTCCATCATTGTTGTCATAAAATGCAGGGAATCTCTCTCCAAGTGACACCCAGTTTCTTCCTAACCTCTTTCTCTTCCATGGGGGAGTTACTCATCTTCACCCATTCGAATCCTTGGGCTCATGATATGTTACTTGACACCTCTTCAGCTTCCAAGAACGTTCCATTACTCATAATTTCGAATTTGGGGTTAAGTTATGACATGTGTCAGGAAGAATCTAGCCAGCCAAGGTCTCCATTGACCTCCAAATGTCCTTATGAACCAATGTCACTTTATTTTCTCCATGTTTATTATTTGCATGACCCAATTTAATGTATAAATGACAAATTAAGGTTCTCTTGGGTCCCATAGCTCCCTTACTGCAAGATTTAATGCCTCCTCCCCAATCTAGGGAACTAGTAGGTGGGTGAAACATTGTCAAGTAGTAGTCTCATTGGGATGGGGATATGAAAGTCCTCCCCATCCAATATTGTTTGTCCTCAAGCAATGCCAAGTTTGGAAGCTGCAATATTTGTTTCTCTTCCCAAGTGGCTTCCTTACTAGGCAAATCCTTCCATTGTACCAAGTATTCTTTAATTGTTCCGCTTTTTAACCTTCTCCCTTGTTTTCAAGATTTTGTCTGGAATGAGAACAAGTTGTCCTTCATCATCCAAAGGAGGTAAAGTATCTGAAACTGAAATATGTTGACCTATAACCTTCTTTAGACATGAAACATGAAATACATTATGAATATTTTTTTTTGACAACAATGGTTATAATATATTAAGAAGGTGGTGTAACCACAAAAACCGAACCAGTTTACAAAATGCCCTTGAGATAGCGGCAATAGGAGCTTAGAGTCTCAACATACGCCCTTATGGAAGTGGCAATAGAAGATTCTAGTTTCTAAATACGCCCTTATGGAAGTGGTAAGGAGGAATTTACCAGTCTTAAGAGCCCTCTGTAAAATTCAGACTTTAACAGAAAGGATTGAAACAGTATTTACAGTAAACCAAGGCAAAACTAAAATGGAGATTATTAACCAAGTCTAGCATATCAAAGTGTCCAAAAAGCTGCATATTTATAACCATTGACGAACCCAACACATAGAGTAAACACAACACAAAAAGTAGACCAATTCTCTCAATTTAGTTGAATTTCGCATCAAAGCTGGACGGTTTGGGAGGAGCATCATGCTTGACGAGCTTCAGGGCGAGCTTGTCTACCTTGATTTCCAATTCCGCTATCAAACCAATGACCGCATTCTCGGCCTTCCTCACCTCGCGATTGATTTTCTTCCGCAGATACGCCAGGTCTTTGTCCATGTTTTCCAAACGCTTGCCTCCTTTAGCATCAATTGCTTCAACTTGATCTTGCAACACCCTGACATAATTCTTCAGGTCCCTGATAATCGCCTCAACAGACCTAGGAGGCGAGGACTCGTTGGAGGATGCAGACCCGACATCCATATTGAGCACCAATATTTTCTTCTCGTTCACGATACAACAGCACAAATCATGCACTTCCAAGTTATTAACCACGCAAACATTCAGCAAGATGATGGTGCCTCCTGCCCTGCCTCTCCACTGTTTAAATTTGTTGCATCTCAGGGACGCAATGATCACCATATTTATGCCACGCGTGCGAGCCATTAAGCCAGTCGAGATCTGACTCCTTTCACCTTGCTTCGACGAGACAAACAACAATTTCGCACCAGGTGAGGGTACTTCACCGTAATTCACATTTAAACCTATCCTGCCTTCAAATGAGTGACCACGTGCCATCTCAACTCCACCTGCCTTGGATGCTAGCGAACACGAGTCAGGGGCCATGGAAAGGAGGGCCCACAGGGGGAGAGTCTCCACGGACGGAGCCTCGATCCTATGGAGGAACACAAAGAGAGTTAGTCCCATTGATTTTTAGCGCTCCAAAACTTAGAGAGGAACCCAACTTTGCTGCTCGGTCAGCTTCTTTATTATTTTTCCTCAAGACATGATAGAACTTGATTTTAAGGAAGGAGAGAGATAGCAACTTGATTTTTTGGATTAGGTGCTTGAGGTGCATTTGGTTAGGAAGAGAGTTCTCGGTCATGGCTTGAATAATTATTCTCACGTCTCCTAGAATAGTAAGCTCGGTGATTCTTTGATTCTTGGCAATCCGGAGTCCTTGCCAGAGAGCCAGGGCCTCGGCCATGTTGTTAGTTTCCGAGCCTAGTCCCCATGCAAAATGAGTGATAATCAAAGAAATACATTATGAATATTACTTCCCATGGGAAGCTCCAATTCATAGGCCACTTATCCAACCTTTCGAATCACTTTGTAGGGACCATAAAACCTTAGTTTGAGTTTTTCTGAACCTTTACCCTTTAAGGTGGTTTGTTTGTAGGGATGCAAACTCAAATACACCATGTCATTCACTTGGAAATGCCTCTCCACTCTATGTTGGTCTGCATATTGTTTTTGCCGATTTTGGACAAACTGCAAGTTATCTTTCAAAACCTTCAAAATTTCTTGACTTTCTTCAATCCAATCCTTAGCCTTTGGATCTCTACTATCACAAAAAATGTGATCAATAAAAGTGGATGCATCATAACCATAAAGTGCTTTGAAAGGAGACATGGCAATGGGCATATGAAAAGTAGTATTGTAACGAAACTCACCCAAATGCAACCATTTTATCTTATGCTTTTTGCTGCCCACTAACATAGTTCCTCAAGTAGCCTTCCAACCATTGATTCACCCTCTATGTTTGGCCATCAGTTTGTGGATGATAGCTTGTGCTAGGTGTCAAATTTGTCTCCACCATTTTGAAGAGTTCTTGCCAAAATGCACTCAAAAATCTGCTATTTCTGTCTCTAACAATGCTCTTAGGAAGCTCATGTAATTTGAAATATTCCTTAAAAAAATAGTTCAGCCACTTGTGCAGCAGTGAAAGAGGTAGTAACAACAAAGAAATGAGCAAATTTATTGAGCCTATCCACCACCACAAATATGCAATCCTTAACAAATACCTTGGGCAAACCAGTGATGAAGTCCATGGAAATGCTCTCCATTTTTGTTCTAGAATAGGCAAGGGGTGTAAGAGGCCAGCTGGATGAGTGTGCTCCACTTTATTTTGCTCGCATGTGGGGCATTCATTAACATACTTCAGAACATCAGCCTTCAACCCTTTCCATGAGAATCTTTCCCTCAACATTCAGTATGTTTTGAAGAAACCGGGGTGACCTGCTAGAGGAGAATCATAAGCTTTCTTTAAAATTTTCTCCTCCAAACTCGAACTAGGGACCAAATAGATTCTATCTTTGTAGATGATTCCTTCCAACACCTTATACCTATCATCATGGTTGGTCCCACCAAAAAGTTCACAAGAAAACTTATCCTTGACATACTCTACTTCTAATGTGGCTTTCCAATTTTTTGCTACATCCATTAGAGAAATAGAAGGTCTTCTAGATAAGGCATCAAATACCACTTTATTTTTGCCCTTCACATATTCAATATCAAAGTGGCATGCTTGAATCTTACTCACCCACTTTTGTTGCCTTTCATTTAGATCCTTTTGAGTGGGGAAATACCTTAAGATGTTATGGTCAGTTTTGACCACAAATTTGTTTCCCACCAAGTATTGTTTAAATTTGATCAAAGCATGCATGACGACTAACATTTCTTTATCATAAATGGAGTAAAACTTCTCATGTGTCTGTAGCTTTCTATTCTCAAAAGCTATTGGGTGTTGTCCTTGTTTTAGGACTGCTCCAATGCCTTCTCTTGATGCATCACATTCCAAGACAAATGGTTTAGAAAAAGACAAGGCTAGAATAGGACAATTGCTTATTACCTCTTTCATTCTTTGGAAAGCTTTTTCAACCCCTTCATGCCATTAGAAAGCATCTTTCTTTGTCAAATCAGTGAGAGGTGAAGTGAGTTGGGAGAAGCACTTCACAAACTTTCTATAGTAGGTGCAAATTCCAATGAATCCTCTCAATTTAGTGAGAATATTGGGACACGACCATTCTATAATGGCTGTTATTTTCTCCATATCCACTTTCACACCATCTTGACCGATGATGTGTCCAAGATACAAGAGCTCTATCAAACCAAACTCACATTTTGATAGCTTAGCAAACAAAGATTGATCTTGCAAAATTTTTAATACCTCTTTTAGATGATGCAAATGTTCCTTCCAAATTTTACTGTAAATAAGAATGTCATCAAAGAAAACTAGTACAAACTTACGAAGTTGCTTGTGGAAGATATTGTTCATGCATGATTGGAATGTGGCACGTACATTTGTAAAGCCAAAGGGCATGGAAACAAACTCAAAGTGACCATAGTGGCATCTGAAAGCAGTCTTTGGTATGTCCTCTTCCCTCATTCAAATTTGATGATAACCAGATCTAAGGTCAATCTTTGAGAAGAACTTGGCTCCATCGAGCTCATCCATGAGCCGATCAATCCTTGGGATGGGATATCTATTCTTCACTGTCTTCTTATTCAATGCTCTAAAATCAATGCACATCCTCAAAGTTCCATCTTTTTTCTTTACCATAACAACTGAAGAAGCATATGGGTTGGAACTAGGCCTTATGAAGCCCAACTCCAAGAGTTCTTTAATGACCTACTCAATCTCATCTTGAATCCTTTTGGGGTGTCTATAGGGCTGCATTTTGATAGGTTGTGGTCATATCTCTAACTCAATGATATGCTCCACTCCTCTGTTTGGTGGTCTTCCTGGGAGAAGGTCTCCAAAAACCCTCTCATACTTACTCAATAACTGCTCTATCTCCTTATGATGCTTGGCAACCTTCAAGTGAGGTTTAGGAGACGTAATTAAACATTTAGCAACCCATTCTATGTCTCCATGCCTTAGGATAGACCTCATGCTGTGAGAGGACACCACTTGATTTGGGTAAGTGTGCATCAACCTCAACAAGATGGGTTTCCCTTTCGAATTTTTGAACCTCATTTCAGGGACTTGATAGTTCATTGTATGCTCCCCTAAAGAATACAACCATTGTACTCCCAAAACCACATTTGTATCAGCAACATTCACTGCATAAAAATTGTTAGTAATAGTATGATTTCCTATAGTAACTTGAAGCTTTGGAATTCATTTAGTGCAGTCCATAGAATTGTTACCTGGAATGATGACTATGAAACCATAAAAAATTTCAGCTTGTAACTTTCTCTTCTACACCAAGGCTGCATCTATGAAGTTATGAGTGGCTTCACCATCCACCAGAACCATGACCTTTTGGCCTTGTATGTTACCCTTGAGCCTCAAGGTGTGGAATCTAGGTACACTTGAGAGTATTGCAATTTTTCCTGTCTGAAGAGTGGGATGTTCTTCTTCTGTTGTTTCATACCCCTCTTCTGGGGCTGCAAGTTGTGCTTTCTTCTCCTCCTCCCCTTCTTCATCATCTTCAGAGAAAACTTCAATGTAGTGTGCCTTCCCCTTAGCACATTTATGCCCCGGAACCCAAGGTTGTTGGCATGTGAAACATAGCTTCTTTCTTCTAAGTTCTTATTTGCTTGGTCCTCCTTTATTTTCTTTGGTAGAGGAATCCTTTTGCCATGGTTTCTTCCCTTGCTTGAACTTGGAAGGGAAATTTGGCTTGGGGGGGTATTTGGTTCTTGGCAACACATTCTGCAAATCTCTTGTCAAATTCATGGAATCCTTCAATGTGGCTGGCTTGTGGGTTTTCACAAGCCCTCTCAAAGGTTCTGTCAATCTTTCAGTAAATAGTAAAACCGACCTAGCCATAGATACATAAAAAACCATACTAAAAGCTTTTCAAATTCTAACATATATGTTTCAGGAGTTCCTACTTGCTTCAATTGTACTAGTTCTTTGAAAGGAAGTTTGAGGTCTTTCCTCTCAAATCTATCCATTAATGCATTGGAGAAACCCTCATAAGATAAAATCTGATCACGTCCCAAGGTTCTAAGACCATGGAACCACAAATCGCTAGCTTCCCCTTCAAGATGCAAAATGACTATTTTCATTGCATCTTCTTCAACCATAGGATTTAACTGAAAACACACACTTAATTTTTGCAACCAAGTGTTAGTTTTTATCATTTGGTTGGTCCTTCCCCATGATTTTGATATCACATGGGGGGGACATAAGTTGTATTTTCCTAGTGAGCTTTTTAATGTAAAGTGTGCTTTTTATATTTTTTCCCCGGAAATGTGCTTTTTATATTATTAAAGTGACTTTGTACTTTATAAACTTAAAGTGAGTTTAAGTTGTGGGACCCAAAAAGTTCATTTTATGTATTTAATAAAGTGAATATGTGCATTAAATGAGAGCCCTCAGATAAAGCTAATCTCATCCTTTGATTAAGTTGGTTGAGTTAGTTAGGTTAGTTTTGGGTGAGATAAAGTATAAAATAATGTCTAGGGAAAATAGAGATATCATCAAAAGAAGAAGAAGACAAGAGAGAGAGAGAAAGAAATAAATTTCAAGAAGGAAATTTCTGATTTATGAGAGAGAGAAACTGATCATCAATCTGAAGGCACGATTCCCAAGACATCTGAATTCATTGACCGTACAGCCAAATCCATATAGCCATTAATGCTGACCGCACATGCACAGAAATCGAGGCAGATTGGCAGGCATGATTTATGAGACATAAATTTCTGCATTTAATGCTGGCAGAATCCGTACAGTCCGTACTTGGCACGAATTTTGAGAAATCTGCTGTACAGTTCACACGTGTGGGTTGGCTGTGAGTATTCTGGCTCATTTTTCAATGCAGTTTTTCAGATAAGGGTTTCTGAAATTATTTTGGTGCTGTAGAAATTCTGAGTTGTTGAATTTCTAATTTCTCTCATAAATAAAATTCTTTCTCTGGGTTTTCCTCTGGTGAGGTTTTGCCCTGGGCTTGGCCCTAAATTTCTGTGTTATCATTTTTATTCAGTTTGAAGTTGAATGCATTGGTGTTTATACTTAAGACTTTTAGATAAATTCATCTCATGAATTTTTAAGTTCAAAGAAGTTATAAATCAGATTTGCATTCAAGTGTTTGATAAAAGTCCTATATGAGATAGTGTGATTGTTTATCAAATTTCTTCATGGTATCAGAGCGTGATTGTTGAAGAAGGTGTGTTAAGTTGTGTGATACAGAACAGAAGAGATTCAAGTCAGGGTCAGTTAAAGTTTATCAATTGAAGTCATGACCTCAGCAGGATTGCGGTATGAAGACAGACTGGATGGGTCTGATAATTTCAGCCCTTGGAAAGAGTGCATAACCATATTGTTTAAAGAGTTGGAGCTATGGGATATTGTTGGTGCTTCAGACACCATCACAGTTCCCACAGATGCTGCTTTGAAGACTGCTTTTGAAAAGAAAGATATCAAAGCATAGAGAATTCTTTGATTCTATAAAAGATCATGTGATACCTCATGTCACAGGTAAGTCACATGCTTTTGATATTTGGAAAGCTTTGTGTACTCTTTATCAAAGTAAGAACCAAAATAGAAAGATGGTTCTCAGAGAAAAACTGAGGAATACCAAGATGACTGATGCTGATACAGTAACCACTTAACTCACAAAAATTTCTCAAGTTAGAGATGAACTTGGTGCTGTTGGTGAGAAAGTTGAAGATGAAGAGCTTGTTAGATATGCTCTTAATGGGTTCACTGCAAAATGGCACACATTTGTGCAAGGAGTAGTTGCCAGAGAGAAACTTCCTGATTGGACAAGGTTATGGGATGACTTTGTTCAAGAAGAGACTCTGGAGGGGACATTCCAGAATGGCACTTAGAGCAGTGAAAAAAATGTAGCCCTTCTTATCAAAGGAAAAGGTAAAGGGGGGAAGAAAAGGGAGAAAGACCTCAGTAAGGTTCGGTGCTATAACTACAACAAGTTTGGTCATTATGCTAGTCAATGTCCTAAGAAGAAGGATGAAGACAAAGAGGGAGCAACATCAGCTGAAGTGCTAGATTTTGCTGCCAAATTTGAAAAGGAATTTTCTTTGGCATTAGTTGAGACTAGCATAGATAGTTCAGTAGATTACCATGACACATGGATAGTTGACAGCGGGTCAACTAGCCATATGACCGGAAAGTATAGAGTTTTTCAGAGGATAGAAGAAATTACTCCAGGACACTTTGTTGAAACAAATATTGGAAATCCTCAGGCAGAAATAAGAGGAGTTGGAACTGTGAAATTCCAACTAGATCTAGGAAATGTTCTTGAAGTAAACAGGATACTGTTTGTTCTAGGCATGAAAGTTAGCAGACTTTCTATGTCATCATTGGAGGATGATGGGTATGGAATGTTTTTCAAGTCAGGACAAATGTTTCTATATCAGGTAGAGAACCCAGTTGGTACCAAAATTTTACTTGGGAATAAAAGAGACAGACTTTATTTTCTGCAAGGAGAAGTGTTGTTTCTAGGGTCAGGTGGATGGTTATCTAAGACTGAATTTGAAGATGAGGCAGCAGATGCACAGATGATACCTTTAGATGAGGAGAGCTATACTGGCAGGAGACTTAACTAGTATGAAGGTTGTGAGCAGAGGCAGGACAATTCTGAGATTAGAGTTGTTTTTCGACATGGATCTCTAGGTCACATTCCAGAGCAAAAGGGAGCTTCTTCAGAGGACCGAGACCCAGGCGTTGGAGATACAGGCATTGTCGGAAGGACCTCCCTCGTTAAGAGGGAGTGTTAGTTTTTATAACTCAATTGGTCCTTCCTCATGATTTTGATGTTACATGGGGGGGGGCATAAGTTGTATTTTCCTAGTGAGCTTTTTAATGTAAACTGTGCTTTTATATTATTAAAGTGGCTTTGTACTTTATAAACTTAAAGTGAGTTTAAGTTGTGGAACTCAAAAAGTGCATTTAATGTATTTAATAAAGTGAATATGTGCATTAAATGAGAGTCCTCAGATAAAGCTAATCTCATCCTTTGATTAAGTTGGTTGAGTTAGTTAGGGTAGTTTTGGATGAGATAAAGTATAAAAGAATGTCTAGGGAAAAGAGGGATATCATCAGAAGAAGAAGACAAGAGAGAGAGAGAAAGAAATAAATTTCAAGAAGGAAATTTCTGATTTATGAGAGAGAGAAACTGATCATCAATTTGAAGGCATGATTCCGAAGACATCTGAATTCATTGACCGTATAGCCATTAATGCTGACCGCACATGCACAAAAATCGAGGCAGATTGCCAGGAACGATTTACGAGACAAAAATTTCTGCATTTAATGCTGGCAGAATCCGTACAGTTCGTACTTGGCACGAATTTTGAGAAATCTGCTGTACAGTTTGCATGTGTGGGTTGGCTGTGAGTATTCTGGCTCGTTTTTCAATGTAGTTTTTCAGATAAGGGTTTCTGAAATTATTTTGGTGCTTTAGAAATTTTGAGTTGTTGAATTTCTAATTTTTCTCATAAATAAAATTCTTTCTCTGGGTTTTCCTCTGGTGAGATTTTGCCTGCGTGGCCCTAAATTTCTGTGTTATCATTTTTATTCAGTTTGAAGTTGAATGCATTGGTGTTTATACTTAAGACTTTCAGATAAATTCATCTCATGAATTTTTAAGTTCAGACAAGTTATAAATCAGATTTGTATTCAAGTGTTTGATAAAAGTCCTATATGAGATAGTGTGATTGTTTATCAAATTTCTTCACCAAGCACTAGCAGACATTTGTGAGGAACCATCAAAGGAAGGAATAGTTACTTTGCCCATGGTGTACTTTAATTCATGATTAAGAGGAGGTGCCCTATTCCCACTTCTTCCTTGCTTAAACTGAAGAGAGGCCCTAATGAAGTGATCGAAATATAGGACTTTCCTACATTCATCACTTAGTTGCTGCCAATCATTTGTTGCTTCCCTCACATCATAAGTAGTGTAAGGGCCCTCTTTGGACTCTAAAAACTTAGGTATTGCAGGTCCGGTATGATTTGAACTCATGGGGTTGGTTATGAGGTCTAATCTTTGAAAAAATGGTTTCCCCATTGGTCTTCTTCTCAACATGAGGTGAACTACTACTACTCCAGGGTGTAGACTTGCCCCCAATTTGGCTAGCCAACAATTCGAACCCTTGCATAAAATGTTTAGTCATCCCTTCAAGAGTTGCTTTAATGAATGTTTTAAGGTCCTCATTATCTTCCTTGTCATCCATGTCTCCAAATCCTAGTTCTTTTCTAATCTCCTCGTACCTATAATTGATTTCTTCACTTTCTTCTCTTCCACTGTTAATGTCTCCAGTTTGAGTTTCTAATGGAGGGAGTTCATCATCAGGAAACATGAATAGAGGACTTTAACAGGTGTTAAGATCATGCTTTGATACCATTGTAATGACCCAGTTCAAAAATTCCCAACAAAGGCAAAAATTTGGGGAAAAATTGTCTTGACTAGTCTTGACTCTAGGGGATTCGAATGGCACAAGAGGGTCTCGAATTTGGTAGGAACTAATATGGGGAGTCTTAGGACCACTCAATGGACTCTCTGATAACTTTATGACAAGTTATAGATTTCTGCAACTCGATTTGGGAACATTGGCACAAATGATAAAATTAGTAGTAATTTGTGGTGCAATTCCCCCTAGGGTGTGAGCAGAAATGGCTCTCCAACTCCTATGCGACCCTCCCAACTTGTCAAACAGAGTATGGGGATTGTTATTAGACTTCATTTACTGTCATTTGGTATGGTTAAGAGTTCTACAACAGAGATGTAAAGCTTCATATTCGAATGCATAAATTCAGTGATATTTGCTTAAGGGAAATGGCATGTAATGGCTTAACTTTGACTCACAATTCGTACATATAATGGTTTAGAACAAAGCATAATGAATGTAGACCATTAACGACATATTAATAGCTCACTAACAACATATAACATCAGAGCCAAGTCGCAACATACATCAGATATACAACTCCATTGAAATGGGAAACCAACACATGGAAACTAGTCACAACATAGCTTGGAAATGTGGACATTTGCATATGTATTTCTGCTGATTTCGACTTACAGAGAGGATGGGAGACATATTATAGAGCCATAAATCATTCACCCATGCTTGGGCATCAACTGGACTCAATAGGGCGCAACCACCATTTACATAAGTGCGCCATCATAGAGAAATGTGGAAATATTGAAGTGGGTATTGAGAAAATGGGAGGAGAGATGGGTCACAAACAGTAGCAACCTTGTGGTAGATAAAACACTTGACCTTTGATACGTCAAGGTTCTTCTTACCATCCTTCTTCCTCTTTGCCTTCCCCTTGCTCTTCCTTGTAAGGGCTAGAGCCTCCTCATCCACAATCTGTGGGGCACTGTTGGATGAGCCTGATCCTTGACCCATGCAGGCCTCCTCCTTCACAAAGTCATCCCATAGTTTCTGCCAATCAAAGAGCTTCTCTCTACCCACAACACCTTTGACAAAGGTGTCCCATGGCTTAGAGAAGCCATTGAGGGCTATCCGAACTAGCTCCTAATCATCAGTCTTAGAGCCAACAGCTCTAAGCTCATCCCTGATCTGTGTGAGCCTCGTGAGATAAGGCACCACTCTTTCTCCCTTAGTCATCTTGGTGTTGTGCATCCTCTCTTGCAACACCATCCTTCGTTTCTCGTTCTTGCTCTGGTATAGACTTTCCAAAGCCTTCCACATCTCCAATGTGGTCTTCTTACCAGAAAGGTGAGGGACTATATGGTCCTTCACTCCATCCATGATAATCAGCATGGTTTTGGAATCAATCTTCTTCCAGGCTATCAGATTTGCCGGATCTGTGGGTGCAACTTTTGTGGGGTCAATGTGCTCCTCAGCATCACTGACGTATAGGATCCTTGTAATCCTCCCTTTCCATGTATGAAAGTTCTGAGCACCCTGGAGTCTATCCTCAACTCTCAACTGCATGGCCATAGTGAAGTGTACCTGTCAAACCCTAGATCTGGAAGTCTAGGTTTGTGTCTTCCTATAGATTTGCCCCTGATCTATCATTGCTGCTGCAAATCTCTCAGCTTTAGCTCACCAGAGCTCTGATACCATGTAAATTTTCCTTTAATATTCAACTAGGGCTAAACAGTGCATGCAAAATATCAACTAATAACCACACATGAATATCTTTTACAGTATGCAGTGGAATATAAAACTAAGAAATAAATCACAACATCACATCACAATATTGACACTATTATTTTGGGTATGGAAACCCCCAGAAAAACCCAAGATGGGAAAACTGGTGCAGCAGTCAGATATAGATTTTATTATGAGAAAATATGAAACTTTTACAATCATTGCAAATTCACCCAAACCTGGCGAATTCAGTACCCCGCAGAATCACTGGGCAAATCCCAGCGAAACCTCAACACCCTCCTGTGTGAGTGTACGGCCCAGCTGTACGAAGCTCGATGATCCCGCTGCTCGCTCCTCCATCTTCTCAGCTAAATCTTTTGTCTGACTTTCTCTCCCCGTCTGTATCCTGTCTCTGTCGTAATACAAGTGTGTGTTCTCTCCACCAATTGATCTCTCTTTTATAACTTTAGGTAAAGCAAAAACCCAAATTTCACTTTCACTTTAACTAGTGGTTCACTAAAGTTAAGTTGGATCACTTTAATTTATTTTCCAAAGTAAACTTAGGAAAAGTAAATTAAACACAACTATTTTCCTAATTTATGTCTTCTGCATGCAGGAAGACCTTCCTTGTTGCTACTAGTTTAACAAAAATATGGTCCCTAGCCTAATTAAAAAGGTGAGAATGACTTTATAAAGTGACATTTTTAATGGGAGTTTGAGTTTATATTTTAAAAGTGACTTTATGAGTATTAATGAGGGCGTGCATTAAATTCTCATTTTAATAATTAAAAGTGATTTTTAATGAGGAAATGAGATGGGCCCTTGATCTCATTTAGTTGGCTTTTAATCCAAGCCATTGATATAGATGTGGAAGTTATTCAAACAAAAAGGGCTTGGGAAAGGCAAAGAGAAATCATTGTTCACTTTCACAAGAGAGAATTTTGAGAGAAGAGCATGAGAAATTTTAGAGTAAACCCTTACAAAAATTTCCAAATTTTAGAAAGAGGAAAATGGCACAAATTTTGAGAAAGATTGTACCAGCTGATTGACACAATTCCCAAGGTGATAGTACAACATTTATTGCAGTGGCAATACAATATTAATTGCAGGTCATACAGTCTGCATAGGAACAAATTTCGAGGTGACAGTACATCACAGAAATTGAGGTCAGTACAATATTAATTGTAGCCGTACAACATCTTAGTACATGCATAAACATGCACTGTTTTTGAGGAAGCAAACATCCACGAAGTTCGAGGTCTGTACAGCCACATGTGTGAGGCCGTACATCACGTTTTTTGAGATTTCTGTACAACAGTGGTTTAGAATGATTTTGACACGTTTTTCAAGGAAGAAAAGGGAGATAAGTACTGCTGTAATTTTTGTCTTAATTTGCCTGAAAAATAAAATTTCTCTTTGAAGTACAGGTTTTCCCTTCGGGGTTTTTCCTGGGTCAATTTGACCAAAAATCCGAGTGTTTATTTTCATGTGTGGCCAAGTTTTAAATTTTTGAGTAAGAATTTAGGGCTGATATAATTTTCAGAGTTCAAAAAGAAGAAAAGAAATCTCATGTGTTTTATGTTTTCAGTTAAAAAATTTAATTTTTAATGCACATACAATGATGGGGTTTGGGCATTAAACCATATGCTGAACTGAAACTTAAACCAAGTTGGGGTTCTTGAAAATTTGCAGATCTCTCCCACCAAAGATCTCCATTAGGAATTCCAAGAATTGAAGAGGCTACATGACAATGTAGATGTTAGCAATTCTATCTAGTGTTCTAGGCTTACTTGCTACTAATCCCATAAATGTGATGAAAATGACAGAGTGAAACCTCATACAATATGTGGTGTCATTTTAGGCTCTAACTGCTGACATGTGCTCTTTGAAAAATAGTGCACGAGAACCGTATATATCTCTGGTTGACCTATCAAGAAATTTTATAAAGAAGCAAGAGATAGCAGGACAATGTGGCAGGATGGATCAACATTCACATCCCTGAACACCACATATTACATGTTTATATTACATTAACCAGAGCTCTAAATTTGGCTTGAACAATAACCTGAAAAACAAATTAATGCTCTTGCGTGTTAAGCTTATTCATCCTACCCTACTCTAACACAGGAAAGTAGATATGCTAGGTGAAATCAAATAACCAACTATCCTACCATATTCTTAAAGCGATGAATTCCCTTGTGTTTGGTAATGATAAAAAACAAGGTTAAAAATAAGGCCTATTTGTGCTGGAATTTCCATTACAATGTGTTTACAAAGTGAAATTATACTACATGCATGGCAACCAATACAAATATTACATAAGGATGGCATGTTGTAGCACATGCTTGATCAATCCTTGTTGAAGAGGGATGAAATAACATTCAAAATATGGATATGGCAACCTGTTATCGGATGAACTAGCAGGGCTAGTCACCGACCAACATATGAAGAAGAGAGTGACCACTGTCACCTTAGTCACTTTTCCAAACTTGATCGGAAGTCAAAACCTCCTAGGGGAAAGCCCTAATAGTAACTTTATAAGGACACCAAACACCAGACAATGTCTTCTTTGAAGAGAATTAGTAACCAGTGCCTTAATGGAGTCAATGTAAAGATGAAAAAAGGCATCCTATAGGAATGAATATAGATCATGTGAGTGCAGTTAGTACATCCACTTTATTAAGCCAATGACTTCCCAATGAGCAATAACAAGTGTGATATGTCATTTATTACAAGTATAGCCAATGGAAAGAAGGCAAAACCGATGGTTAGAAGTACTCATTCAAAACAAAAAATGTAAACAACACTTGTAACAACAGTAGTCATTCATCCATGTATATCACAAGTATAACATCCCAAAGTACAACAGTATGACATGAATTCAATGATGTATCGGTTATGAAGACAACAATAATCATCCACCATTTGAGCATATGTACATGTGTCAATTCAAACTTTGTATATGCAGCAGTTTATATAACAGAACAATTAGTATGCCTTTGAATAAGGTCTGGGACAAAGTTGTAAGTAATCATTAGAAGATGTACCACAATGTCTCAGAGTTTAAAGAATGATTCTGTCCAGATAATGTAAGGTGTGCAGTCAGAAATGCACCATAACATGCAATACACATATGTTCATTAACTAACAGTTGCTTGCTTGATGCAGGTGGGGACAAAAGGTCAAGGGTATAGGCAGTCTGCAAATGAAATTGCAGATTGCTTACAAGTTAAAAGGACTCTATAGCAACCCTAAACGATACTGAGTATGCTGCTAATGAGTAGTTTAAGGTAAAGTCCAACAAAACAGTGAGGATGGGAGCTTAGGGTAAGCCCTAAAGGGTTGTTTTGGAGCAGGTTGAGGTGTAAGAAGGCTGTCAAGTTTACTAGGGACGACCCTGAGGTTGTCTTGGGACAAGCCACAGCCTTAGAAAGGCTGGCCAAGGGAAGGAAGTGTTGAAAAGTTACCTAGGAAGTGTTTTTCTACTCATGGTCTTGGGGTGGACAAGGACACTTTAAAAATGTGATCACTAGCCATTTATAAAGTGAGATTGACTTTATTGATACAAAGTTACTTTATAAATTAAAAGTGAGCAATAAATTTTTTTTTTTTTTTTTTTACTAGAACGGATATGGATCTTTAATATTGACTTCTGGCTAACCGGCTGCCAGCAGCCTTACAAACAGTATTTCTGATCCAACTGCTACCACATATCCAGAGACACAGGGGCATAGTCTTGCTAACATCTCCCTTTACAAAATTTCTGGTTTTTACTAAACAGAAACAGAACATTCTATATTGACGCATACAAACTATAAAAAACCAGACTTGGTTTGGAAAAAACTGATCCAAAAGGATAAAATTCGACTTCCTTTGGCGATGGGCCTGCTTCAGCAATCTATCTTCAGTGACTTGCCGTGATCCTTGAGCAGTTCCTCTACCTTCTTTTCAAGTTCAGCCAGTTGATTCCCTAACCCTCCTGTGATGTTGGCAATGTCCTTCATGTTTGTCAAGTTGTCATCGAAGATTTCTTCGCGAAT
This sequence comes from Pseudotsuga menziesii, assembly GCA_001517045.1. NCBI lineage: Eukaryota > Viridiplantae > Streptophyta > Pinopsida > Pinales > Pinaceae > Pseudotsuga > Pseudotsuga menziesii. Next base: position 201,173 of record LPNX011008795.1, on the reverse strand, counting down.
TTCTTTGAGCTCCTGGGTCATGGATTCCCAGCGCGTTGTTCCAGTTTTTTGCATCCTTGTTTGCTTGACCTCCAACCGGTTCAGAGCTTTTTTCACCTCGTCCAGATCGTGCTGGATCAGACCCAGTCTTGTCTCGAATTGCAAGGAGGACGGGCTTGCCTCCATCTTGCACTCCACGACCTTCGATCAGGCTTAAGCCTTGCACAATGAGAAGCCTCTGAGATGGCGTGGGCTTTTCCTTCTTCACCCAACAGGGAGTTCAGTGAGCACAAGGCAGAGTTGGTCTTCCTAATAAAGGCTTGATCCTGCCTTCTCCTCCATCCACCGATCAGATATTCGCCGATTTCATCAGAGTGCTTGCACTGAGATCTTATCTCCATGGTGGACGTCGATTGGTGCCTCTTTACCCAGTTTGCAGAGCCGGTACTGGGAAGTAGGGGCCATGTGACTTTCCTGTAGATTCTGTCCTCTTTCTGTCTGGAGTCTCTGTCCGATTTTTGAGTTTTCCCTGAGATCTACCAATCTCGTTTGCCTTAGTCCTGCACGACTTCGAAATGGCGTCCTCCCTAGCAATATTCGGGCTGCTGACAGGAGGATTTCTTTTGCCCCATTCTCCCAGAACTCTAAGGAATTGGCTCTTGGTTCTCAATACCATTGACGAGGAGAAATCCCTTGTTTAGGGAGGCACCTATATTGGCTTCATGATCCGCCATTTGATTGAGGTTTCTAAGGACGTGATAGCACTTAATTTCTTCAAAATCATTCAGCTGGGTTATAACCTTTCGGTAGTAGTGAGCCAAACCCATATTTTTAGGGGCCTTTTTTAGATTGAGCGCTTGGATGATGATTCTAGAGTCCCCTATGACAGCCAACTTCTTGATAGAAAGCCTTCTGGCCTGAGCCAGCCCTTGCCAGACGGCTAGAATTTTGGCTATGTTGTTGGTGTTCTGGCCCATCCCCCAGGAAAAGTTGAGAACAGTTTTCCCTGAGCTGTCAAGTAAGACCCCTCCACTTCCCGCGTACCCGGGATTCCCTTTCGAGGCCCCATCCACATGCAGGACATGCTTCTCCAAAGAGGATCTCCACTTTATAAACTCTTGCTCTTCCAACCTTATTTCCCAAGGGGAGTATTGCTTGGAGGTTTTCTTGGTTCTGGTAAGAAGGGAGGAGTCACGATTATGGAACCAGCTGTACTCATCTTTGTCAGGGGTAACCTCATTAGTGATATTAGAGTTTGATGCTACCAGGTCTCCCAGAAGCGCTTTCACTTTGAGTGCAACTTGGTACGGCGTCCCCGCAGTATCCCTGAAGATCCTGTCGTTTCTTTCCAGCCACAATTTCTAGCAAAGGATTTTTGGGATCCACATCCAGCACTGTTTTAGTAACTTCAGCTTGGAGAGGGAGAAGGGGGCTATCTTAGGCCAAGAGGAAAATAGAGATGTGATAGAAGGAGGAAGGGGTAAGTTCAGCTGACCAAGAATGTCATTCCAAAGATCCAAAGCAAAGGAACATTTAAGAAAAAGGTGGTCAGAGGATTCCTCATGGCAGGCACATAGAGGGCATCTTGATGGCCCATCCCATCCTCTTTTTTTTAAGTTGTCCCAGGTAAGGATGCTATCATGCAGAAGAGACCAGCAGAAGAGATCAATTTTGGGAAGGGAGGGATGACGCCAGAGGTTTCTCCAAACTGTGGGATCAGGGGCTGCCCAAGGGATAGCCAGCAGGGTTGCATACCCAGCAGCAGCTGAATAGAGTCTAGTTGATGAGCCCCAACCTCTTTGGTCCTTCTTTTTGGCCGAGAAGGGGGTACACCCTTGAAGAGCATCCAATAGGGAACGAGCTTCATTTTCTAAGTTTTGAGGGAAGTCCCCCAGGTCCCACTTATGCCAAGAATCATCTTGGTTCCAAACAGAAAGATCCCAAAGGGTGGTTTTGTTTTCAGAGTGGAGCCAATTTTTAATGTTATCCATCCCCTCCATGTGCTTTATAGGGGCCTGTCCTAACATAGAGTCCTCCCAGAATTTGATTTTTTTACCATTTCCCGGGATCCAGGTGAGATTGGAGGAGATCAGATCAGTGGCTTTTAGGCAGAGAGAGAGAATGGGGGAGCCTTTTCTGGTCCGGGGGGGCTGTTCCAGGCATCTTTCTTTGTGTCCACAGAAATATTTAGTCCAGAGGGCTTTGGAACTCCAAGTGGTTTTGCGGCTTATCATTTTCCAAAGAATCTTGCCTCCCATGGCCAAATTTTGAGTGGCCACATCTTTGATTTGCAGCCCTCCTTCCCTCTTAGGGGCTTTGACCTTATCCCAGCTGATTAAGTGCATTTTCCGCCCTTCGTTTCTTCCCCCTTCCCAGAGAAATTTTCTCAAGAGGCTATCAATGTCTTTCACAATTCCTTTCGGGGCTAGCAGGATAGACGCCTGATAGATAGGCAGAGAGGTAAGAACAGAGTTTATAAGAATAAGCTTCCCTGCTTTGTTTAGCCAGGTGGCTCCCCAGGTCATGATTCTGGCCTTAAGCTTGTCCATCAGAGGCGTCCAAAGACTACTTCTGGGAGCTGCTCTGACTAGAGGAATTCGTAGATATTTAATGGACGCCCACACGGAGGTTCCTTCCATTTCCATCGCCCTGGTTATGTCCGTCATTTCTTTAGGAGGACAGTTCCAGCCATATATTTTGCTTTTCCTCAGACTGATTTTGCTGCCTGAAATTTCAGTGTAGGCATCCAGCTCTTTCTTGAAGGATCTAGCAGTGGAGAGGTTGGCCTGGCCCAGAAGGAGAGTATCATCTGCAAATTGAGCGTGGTTAATTCTCTTAACTCTCGGAGAGATTGAGAGACTGGTCAGAGAACGCTGCTGAAGGCTCTTATCTAGTTGGAAACTTAGCATCGACGCTTGGAGGGCGTAGAGTAGAGGGGACAGAGGACATCCCTGCCTGAGCCCCCTAGAGGCTTGAAAGAAGTCAGCCGGTCTCCCATTAACCAGAGGGGCGATCCATGGCCCCGAAATACAGGCTCTAATCCAGCAGATCAACTGGGGGTGAAACCCCATCTTGACCATCACAACAAAAAGAAAATTTAGCCGGACTCTATCAAAGGCATTAGCAAGATCCAATTTGACTATCATACCTTTCTCTTTTCTTTGGCAGCTCGAATGGATTGCTTCTTGCACAAGGATAATATTGTCCTGGATTTGTCTTCCCTGAATGAAGCCCCCCTGGTTCTCCGGAATGATCCTGGAAAGAATATTTTTGATTCTGTTTGCTATAACTTTGGTGATGATTATGTACCCAGTATTGCAGAGCGATATAGGACGGAATCTGGAGAAGTTTTGGGTGCCTTTCTCCTTGGGAATTAAAGCTAGAAAAGAGGAGTTTGTGCTTCCTCCTATTTTCCTGCAGTTCTCGGATTTTCTCACCATTTTAACCAGATCTTTTTGGATGATATCCCAGCAGGCTATGTAGAATCTGGCCGTAAATCCATTAGGCCCGGGAGCTTTATCCGGATTCATCCCATGGAGAGCTTTGTTGATCTCCTCAGAAGTTATAGGGGCAGTCATCCTTCTATTGTCTTCTTCATTTATTAGCTTGGGGACCACAGAGAGCGGATAGTGATTCAGTCTCGTTGGGGCCTCCATATCTTCTGTATACAGATTTTTAAAAAACGAGTGGGCTGCCTGTTTTATCTCATCAAAAGTTTTGATGGTTTTCCCTGAAATTGGATCTCTCTGATAGTGTTGTGATTCTTTCGGGATTCTGCTTGTTTATGAAAGAAAGACGTATTTTTATCTCCCGCTTGGAGCCAGAGACTTCGAGACTTTACTCACTAGTATTCTTCCTCTCTTCTCAGAGCTTTGTGAAGTGCCTTTTGCAACTCCAACTCAGCATTCAGCAGATCCGATGTGACCAGGGCAGACTCCATTTGTAACTGGTGGTTTCCCAGGGCCCTTTGGGCTTTTTTCCTTTCAAGGATGGGGGAGGGCAGATTCTTTGCCCAGTATTTGAGCTCAGCTTTGAGCCTTCTCAGCTTTTCTTCCCAGATGAAGAAAGGGGAGCCCGAAACACTCTTCTGCCAGGACGCTGAGACCAGATCGTAGAACCCCTCCATGGAGATCCATAGAGGGCTGAAATGGAAAGGAATCGGGCCCAAATTATCTCCAGAGGACAAGGTAAGGGAGATGGGCTTATGGTCCGAAGTGCAAGCTTGGAGAATTTTGGAGGTGGCGAAGAGGCCAAGAGTCAGGAAGGAGGAGTGAACTAGGAACCGATCCAAGCGAGCTGCAATGTGCCTTGGTCCCACTCTTTTATTGGTCCAGGTAAATTTGCCTTTACTAGGCTTGATATCCTCCAGGTCCGAGTCCAGTATGATATCTTCTACCCATTCCCTTGCCGGGTCTCTTACAGGAGAGCCTCCTTTTTTTCCCAGAGGGCAAGGGTAACATTCATATCTCTGGCGAGGACAAGATTCTCATGAAGATTAGAAGAGAGGAAAGAGTTCAGAGATTCCCAGCATTCTTTTTTTTCCCAGAGAAGAACCAGGGCATAAATATTGACAAGGCTTACCTTATGTCTCGAATCTTTGTGCATCAATTTCGTGAACAGCCAGTGGGTGGTGCTGTGCTCTTCAAGTAGAACTAGCGATGAGGAGTTCTAGAAGGTGGCTAGCCCTCCTGAGGCTCCCCTGGCGCTTACGGCTCTGCCTTCTCCTTTTTCCAGAAATTTTTTCTAGCCTGGATGGTCTCAGGCTCCTCCATTTTCGTCTCTTGGATCAGAAATACATCTGGGGAAGTCATTTTGACTAGATCCTTGACTGCTTCTTCTTTAGACTTACTTCCCAGCCCTCTGCAATTCTAGGAGACGTACTGCATTTAGGAATCGGGGGGGCGGTGGAGTGGCTCCTTTCGAAGCCTTACCTTTTTTTGTAGATCTGGTTTCCATCATATCCGGGATGGTATGCTGGAGTCCTGCTGTTACATCCCTATATGATTTCTCCTCCCTTTTTTTCCTCTCTAGCTTTCTTCCTCTTGGGACCTTCTCAGGTGTTCCCACTGAGCTGCTGGTCTCTGTGGCCCCCCCATATGAATCCGCCCCAGTTTCGGTACCAAGAGAGATATGTTCCTCATCCGATTTCATAGGGTCTTCTGCCTGAGGAGTTCCATTGGGCGGCCTTAGTTTTCCTGAGGGGGATGGGGACTGAGAAGCTATATCGGTGGGTTCTTTCAAAGGTTCCTTTGGTTGGCCATCCGCTTCTTTCGATGGCTCCTTCGGAGGGTTTGGATTTGAAGATGAAGGTTGATTCGCTTGTCCATTCCTTGGATCTTTGGGTTTTGGTCCTACTTTGGCTTTCTTAACCCTTTGCCATCCTTCAGCATCTTCCTTTTCTGAGGTTTGGTTCTTTGGACAGTTCCTTTGGAAGTGCCCATGCTCTTGACAGGTTCTGCATTTGAAGGGGAGGTGTTCATTGTCTACTTTCTGGTAATGAGACTAGGTGCCAACAGATATCTTCACAGCCTCCGGGAGCCCTGCCTCCAGATCAACTTCAACACATATTCTAGCACAATTGTATATGGATTTATTGTCTTCTTTATCAATGAATTTCCCTATTTCGTTGCCTATCTTCTGAAGCGCTTCATAGTTCCAGCAGTGAACCAACAGATTGGGAAGCTTGACCCATACAGGAACCTCCTTGGGCAGTTCCACCGTGGGATCAAAATTCGGGGTCCAGCGATTCAGATACAGTCCCTGGGTTCCCATAAAATATGGTCCGTTTCTGAATATGAGATCCTTATCTTCCTTATTTATAAACTCAAAGAGAAAGAAGCCACTGCTCAGTGGATAGCAGGTGACTCCTTTTTTGAGATGGGGCTTCCAGTTTCTTTGGATCCAATCGTCGGTGGTTTTTGCTGAGGGCCAAAGCCCCATGAACTGGCCGACTAGCCCTCTCTCAGAGAGAGCAAGGGCTATTTTTACCGATTGTGTCTCCGGCAGTGCAATTTCTGGGATTTCTTCAAGCTTTTTTATAAATTTTGGAACAGAGAGGGGGACTTTGCACTTTCCTCCACTGGCCACCAGCCTTCTGAACGCGTCCTCCTCTGAAATCAGTGGGGGAGGGGCCGTATCCCCACCCCCAGAGGCGGCCATGGCCGTCTCTTGCTGAGCTCCTGGTCGTTCCTTCAAACCCTAACGCTCTCTCACGCTGGGTCGCCGCTAAAAGTGAGCAATAAATTCTTAAGTGACTTTAATGAGATTCATAAAGTGGGTGTGTAATAAAGTCTCACATTTAATATTTAAAAAGCCATTAATTGCTTTTTAATGAGAAAAATGTGAGATGTGATCTTGATCCTAGGATCTCATCTAATCTCATCCATTGGATTTGAGGAGGAAGTTACTCACACAAAAAGGGTGAGGGAAAGGCAAACTCAAGTTTTTTTTTGTTATCATTTCCAAGAGAGAATTTTTGGAGTAGAGAGAAGAAAAGAGAGAAAGCCCATTTGGGAGAGAAGAAGACAAACCCTAGTTCAGAAATTGAGAAGATTTTTGCAGGGCATGTTTTCCAAGACAAACATAGTTTTTGAGGAATTAATTACTAGAATGATTCTGTACAGCAGGAGGCCGTACTGTACCAGGCCGTACAACAACACGATTTTCTAGAAAGTTGGGCACAGTTTTCGAGGGAGCCTGTACAACATTTATTGCTGAGTTTTGCTGACTGTACATGGCACAAAAATCGAGAAGAGGAGCAGCGGGTACAGTGCATAGAAATCGAGGAAATTTTGAGCATAGAAATCAAGAAAACAAGCTGTATAGTTTGCACGTGTGGGCCGTACAACACGGATTTCGAGGTGCTATTTTTTCCTGTTTTTTCTGCAGTCCGTACAACAAGGTTTTGACTCACATTTCGAGATGAAATGCTCAGATATGTACTGTTGGTTTTGGTTTGTAAATTTTTCCTGAAAAATAAAAATATCTCTCTTGAACAGGTTTTCCCTTCGCGGTTTTATCCTGTACCTATACGGTCAAAAATACTGAATCTATCTTTTCATGTGTGTGGTTGATTTAATTTTCTGAGTCTGAAAATTAGGGCTGTTAGTAAAAATCTGAGTTTGAAAAAGTTGAAGAAAAGTTGAGTTTGAAAAAGTTGAATTTTATCTCAAGTGTTTCAAGTTTTACAGTGGAATATTTATTTTTAAATGCACATGCATGTTGGGTGGGCCGTAAACAATACGTAGTAGGCTGAAAATTGAAATCGGGTTGGGGTATTAAAAAATTTCATGGTATTAGAGCACAATGGTTGGCTGAAAGTTAAACTCAGAAGTGAGAAATCATATTTGGTGGTATAAGGGAAACATGGTTTTGAGCAGAAAACAGGTTCTTGAACTGATTTGAGATGATGGTTACTGGTCTTAGGATAGAGGATAGGATGGATGGGGCTATTAATTCTAGCCCGTGGAAGGCTAGAATTGTGTTGATTTTACAGGATGGTGAGCTATGGGATATAGTGAACAACACTGCAGCCAATCCAGTGACAGTTCCTACAGATGCAACAACAAAGGCCATATTTGACAAGAAGGATATCAAGGAAAAAAGAATACTTCTTGATGCGATAAAAGACCATGTGATTCCACATGTATCAGGTAAAGACCATGCTCATCAGATGTGGACAGCTTTGAACAATTTGTACCAGAGTTTGAATGAGAATCGAAAAATGGTGTTAAGGGAGAAGCTGAAGAGTACTCGGATAAACAAGGGAGAAAGCATGACTTCCTACCTTACTAGGATCACCCAGGTTCATGATGAACTTGGAGTAGTAGGGGAGAAAGTGGAGGATGCAGAAGTTGGTACGTATAGCTTTGAATGGTGTGACCAAGCCATGGGCTGTTTTTGTGGAATCAGTGGTGGTACGCGAGCACATGCCTACATGGGATCGTCTTTGGGACGATTTTATACAGAAGGATACCCGTAGAGGGTATGTACAAGGCAGTACATCTCACAACAAGGAAGAGGAAGAAAATGTGGCATTAGCAGGGAAGGGTAAGAAGAAGTTCAAGATGTTATACACAATGACACACTGAGAGAGGGGGGGTGAATCAGTGGGCCAACACTTTTTACTAGTTATACTTCTTCAAATATTTAAAAGACACATTTGAGATAAACTTTTAAACTTTATTATATCAATTTGATATTGGTTACATTGAAGGCCACCACCTTGGGGTCTGCATCAGCTTCAACTGATTGAGAAGCACCAACTTCTATGCCAAGACCCTGCTTGGTTTTACTTAGTTCCAACTAAGAAATGGGGTTGCAAGACCCAACTTGCAATTACATACTAATTTCTATCTTATCACATTTCACTTGTCACTGTCTGCAACTCAAATTTATTAGAACATCATGAGTTGATCATGTCAACATCTATCTTGTCCTTTGCACATCATCACTGACCTAGTCTTTTGCTCATCAACACTGCTGCCACTCTGTCATGTCTGTGTAACTTATCTTGTCAGAAAGGTCATCATCATCTTCCCCTCTGCGTTTCACTGATTAGTTACATGTCTAGCTGCTGTCAAAGGTCATCACTGCACAACACTACTAGCTGGACAATATCGATGCTCATGTCTTCAAGTGTCTTCTCATATTAACATCATGTCATTAATCTGTTCATAGTCATGTCTTTACTTTATCATGTCATTAAGGTCTGCAAATTAAAGCTTAATCATCACCAAAATTTCACACAGGATATACACCCGAATTTTCTCATTCTCGAGACCCGAAAACAAAGAGGGAAAAGCTTTATTAAAATTGTGGCCGCCTCTATGTCTTCAAAAACCCACGAAAATCAGAGCTCTGCTCCACCAAATTCTCACCATATTTCATTCCACACACTATCGAAATACACACTTTACTGCAGCTACATGTCACTCCCGAATTTACTTGGTGAATATAGACCTGAAAATCAGAGATAAATAGAAAAAAAAATTGCCATCAACTTCTGCTGCTACTACAGATTCGGGCCTGAGGCAGCCTCTGTCAACCCTACGAATTCTCCTTAGACACAGTCACAAAATTGCCTCGGTAATCCGAAATTTCAGAGATCACTCAACTTCTAGCTTCTCATTCTGAATGTGAACTTTGACTGGCTATTTATTCTCGTTTTCCATAGTATTTGAGCCGACTTGTCAAAAGTAATTATATTTTGTTTTAATTTTAATTATAGTAGGCCGACTTCTCATATGTGTTAAGTGAGGGTTTCTTCTTATTCAAGATGGTAAATAACCCCATCAAAAGACCAAGGGCTTCACCATCACCAAGAATTCTATGCTATGATAAAGTCAAAGGGATTCATCAATATATCAAACACTTCACCGTGAGGGAAATGTCAAATGACTTCATCTCAGAAGTTCAAGCATTTTTTAATGGCTTAAAGACACCACAATACACTTGATTTTCCAATGACTTCAAGGCCATCTTCAAAGGGCTCTTCATCAAGAGGGTCATCATAACCATGCCCAATGAGCTTGTGGCTTCATTATGACCATGTCTTCAAGCATTTCTTATGAGCAAGGGCATCAAGGACATCTCAAGGGCGATGGCTTCATTGTTAACACATAAGCCATATCATCTGCAACAAATGACCACAGTATGGGTCATTTGTGGCACCTAGTATACACTGGTTGCCATGTCATCAACCTTTGTCATTAATGGCTTGTCATCAATGAAAACCATACTGAACAAACTCCCCCTTTGTCATTGATGGAAACTTTCTTCAACCTCTTTAAATTTCTCCCCCTTTGACATTAATGACCAAGGGTCAATCACTTATTAAAAAAATTATATTCTGAGATCATGCTGAAATGCCTGCTCTCCTTTGACATTGTTGGATTAGTCCTTGGAATGTGTGTCAGGATCAACTTTTAATTTTTCACTGAGCTGATTGCTCCCTTATCTGATATGCTGCTGTAGTTGTTTGGTCTTTCTTCTAAGAACACAACTCCTCATGCCAATCTACTGCTCACATGCTCATGCTCATGGCTTCATGCTTATATGTCCAGTCATTGAAGGAATCTGCTATGTCAATGCTGCTCATGGACCAACTCACAATAAAAGACCTGCCCAAATTACTTCACAAGTCAACACACCCATGGGGAACTGTTCCCCAAACAAACTCAGTCAATCTTTGACTTCAGAATGAAGTCATTAGTCTTCTCTCAATCACAATTTACTCAACTTCTTGTCTCAATCAAACACGTTAATTCCGAGTCAAACTGATCGAAATTCAGTGCTTGACTGCTGCCTGCTAAGGTTGTCTTTTTCCTGTTCTTTTGCTTGTTCAGAACTCTTATTTAAGGACATCTTAGATCTCTTCCAGATCAATTGATACTCCTTATGTCTGGCCTTATCAGGATAGTAATGAAAGTCTGTCCCAAATATGTCTTTATCAGTAGAGGTTGCTCCAGGTAGTCTTTTTCACGAACCCACTTTAGATGCAAAGAGACTTTGGATGTCTTGGTGATAGAGTTATTGTGAATTCAGAAGCCTTACTTTTAGAAAAGGATATAGCCCTAGGTTGTTTGCTCAGATATTCAGATGCCTTAGAACAAGATGCTAAAAGCTTAAGAGGAGAGATCAACCATATGCCACTTCGAATACCATGAATTTTTTTTTTTGTTTCTTGTTATCACATATATAGTAGCCAGGCTACCATATATTATTTTTTAGATTCCAGTACATTTTTCAGCCAGTTCCCTACATATGAGATGCTGAGATGAGCATGTATGATGAATCATGATTTGATTGATGGACTATAGTACTCTCCTATGAAATGACCGAGTCTCAGGACACTCAGATTTGAAGACTGATGTTGTCATTTTAGCCATTTACAGAGCAGTTATTGATGCCCAGAGTTGTATCATTGTTTTCTCATTGGACAGATGTTGGTTCAGATGGATTATTTGCATGTTTATGACTTAGCTTATATATCTTGTATTATGGTTATCATTGCTCTTATACTCATTCTTGTGACATGTATTAGCATTTAGTGTCATGATTTGGCGGTCATATAAATATGTGGACTTGGATGTATTAATATTATGTATTGATGTCCTTACTCAGACTCGGAAGTTCTTGATCTATACTCATTGGTTTTACCCTCCTTAGGGAGAATAGAGGTAGTCATTCCCACCACACTTTGGCTTGCTAGTGTTGGTTTCACCATTCATTGTCTCCACCCATCCATTACCTTCCAGTGATGTTCTCAACCCGACCTACTACTTGACTTATGGCATGGAGGACCTTTCCCCACTAAAGCATTTGTTAGATGAGCTTCCTTGTTTATGTGTCTTGGCTCTGAGTTGCCTAGGTTGTGTTGGCTAACCTGAAACAAGTAGCGCTGCTATCAATACAATGTATTTGGAAATGAAATGAATATCTTATAAAAAAAGCCCATCCATGAAAAATAGTGTTTTTAAACATACGTGAATGCAAGGCTAGCCTTATGAAATTGGCTTGAAGTACAATGAAAAGAATATCTTAAAACATTCATGAAAAGTAGTGTTTTTCAACATACATGAATGCATCAAGCCTAACTAATAAAAAACTGTGTAATAAAAACATGGATAGAGGCTATGGAAAATCAAAGGCCCAAAAAAGCAATGGTTCCTAAAGTTATATCTAAGGATTGCTGGCCTTACTTGTATTGAGTTGGATTGTGAACATTTGTCAAGGTGAATAAGCACCTCTGTAGTAACTCACCCATTTGTGAGACACTGCCATCTCCTTTGTTGTTGCTTGTTTGTCATATGCTAGAGTGAGTATCCCCTTTCCATATCCGAAGTGTCACAATGTCAAGTTGGTAGTCACCCTTTGGCTTAGCCTTGTGAATTTTAGCTCTCACCCTTCACTAGCAAAATGATTACAACTATGAAGTGAGTATGGTCTTGAAAGTCTGGTCCGAGTTATAGTTTCATAAATGAAATCCTTTAAATGTGGTCGATGGATTGCCAATGAAATGATTACTACTTGTTATAAGTGTTATTTGAATAATTTGTAGAGCATGTCTTGACCTATGAACACTTGCAGCAGATGGATGCTAGCCTGAGTTGTATTAATGGTTATATGGTCATCTACAGATTATTATTTTGTCTATCTGGATGTTGTAGATGATCATATAGAGATCTAGAGGGGGTATGAGTATACATCTTAGATGGATTTGGACTCACTGAGTCTAGTGAGACAACTTGTTTTCAGTTTCGGGCACTTGCAGAGATGATTTTATCATTCTGGTGCAGTTTTTCCATACCTGATGGCCAGTTTGAGCAAGGAGATATTTTTCTTGGATCTCGTAGGGCGCTGTATGAGGGATAGGGGGTCCAACAACTTGATTGTACTATATTACCCCCCTCCCAGAGAGCCTGGTGGGCTCAGTTGGATAACGCAGGCACCCTAGGAGGTAGTTCCTGGCATATCATGTTTCTCGAGGCAGATAAAAAATAATTAAAATGGCCACTGAACAATTTGATTCAGGCTACTAAGGCAAGGAAATGGCATGGGATGAGTTTTGATGATGAGGATGATGTATTCCACTCCTTCTCCAGCAGTTGCAGCACTTGGATGGTCCCACATCCATTTTTCGGGCATATTATATTATTTTCTGGAACTTTTTGGAGGCTCACGATTTCCTCAAGGAGGCACAATTTCACATTTAAAAAATTATATTATTTTTATTGTGCCATGGGGACACCCAAAGGGAGTTAGTTAACACTCCTTGGACCCACCATGTGCTTCATTTATTTTTTCGGTTAAGGGGGATCCTCTCTCTTAGGGTGATTTGGTTGACTTTTATATTATATTATGGCATTGATCCATGGATTGTATATTGAGCTCATCTCAACCGTTGATTAGAACATTTGTATTTTTTAACCTTAGCCACCCATTTGAAAAGTGGTTAGGATTTTGGTTCTCTCATTCCTATTTAAAGGAGAGAGCTTCTCATTTGTAAGGGGTCTTTGGCTCTTGGATTTGGATAATAGAAAAACTTTTCTTGTGGATATTTTTGGATCTCCTTTGCATCTGGTGTTCTTTGATGGTGATTGGAAAGTCTTGTGCTTCCTAGCATTTAGGTATTTGTTTTGAGATCTATATATTTTTCGGGAAATATTGTCTTGTCTACAGGAGGGCGACTTCAACTTGGGGGTTTTTGCAGGGCTTCCTCAACTCGCTTGGCTTGGATGCGTTTTGTATCAGGGGGTTTTCATTAGAATCAATGCGATCTATGATTTCATCTTGCTATTTTTTTGTAGTGTTGCCGCCTAATTCACACTTTAAGACGCAGGAAAGTCACAACCTGCTATGTGTGTCCTTGGGGGCAAGCGAGAGCTGGGGACCACTGTCACCACAGTCTACAGCTCCTCCGTTTAGGCAAGATCCCAACAGAGCCAAGGAGGGTAGTCCCTATGGAAAGACTATGATCCAGGTTTATTAATTAATTTGAAGATTAATTAAAGGGATCTTTTTATTAAGATTACAAGATTACCAGACCAGTGCCTATATTAAATGGAGTCAAAAGATTATAAGTTACAACAATAACAAACCAAAGTATTTAAGCAATGTACAGCTGATCCAAAATTATCTGTATAAACAAAGATAGCAAAAGAAAATGCTTTAATGTGAAATTTATTGAACCAACAGGAAATGAAGGAAAGAAAGACTTTAAGTTTGATTCACTTGAAGCAACTTGAACAAATATTAAACATTCATCGCATGAACAAATATAGAACTGAAAGTAAATGAGACTGAAAGTAAATGTGTTGGAGTGCTTGCAGTAAAAATAAAATGAAAATGCTTGTAGTGTTGTATTGTAGTAAGACCTTGAACAGCAAGGCAAAATAAACAGTAGTGATCTGTGTTTGTAGGACGTTTTGCAATGCTTCTTGGTAAATTTTAATGAATTTTATTAGAGTTGTTCTTCTTGGGTTATGTTTTAGATCCGGTGGTGTGACTACCCCGATCTAGTTCTTCTCAAACCGAAGATGGAATGCTGTTGCGCTCAACAGGTGGGAGCAAGCCCACCCCTAGCTCACAGGTCAAACCCTAATGGCTCGGTGCTCACAAGGAGGACGTCGATGCGCCTAGAGACTGCCCGCAGCCTGCTACCCCTTGCAGCTTCCGAGTCACCGTTTTTAATCAGCTTGAAAATCTCTAGATGGATGCCTATTAAACTAGGACTTCCCTTTCCCCTGGTCGTATCTCGGAGTACCCCGGAGGGTGATAACCGAGTAGAGGAGCAGGAGATAGAGAAGCTTGGTTGGTTAATTTTATGGATTGATTTTAAATCTTGGGTGATTAAGATGCAAATGTAAATTTTAAAACTATCAACAAGATCACCAAGCGATATCCCTTATGGGAGGTGCTGGAACTTGATCTTGGACTTTGGAAATAAAATTTTTGAAATTGTAGTAAGGTGTTGTTCTAATTACCTAAGCCCCCACTTACCCTGTTTTTCATATCCAGCTTGAATTCCCTAAAGGGAGATGACAGGTGGATAGAGGATACGCAGGGTTATATGGGTTGTATGATTACTTCCTTTTTTAAACAGTAAATAAAAGAGCTGAACTTGAAAGAAACTGTAGCTTAACTAGAACAATGCTTAACCTCACAGCAATCTCTGTGACAGAGATGGTGGTCTGTTACAGAGATAGGTGGGTGGAAAGGAAACTGATTAAGCTAACCTCACAACAATCTCTGTTACAGAGATGGTGGTCTGTAACAGAGATAGGTGGGTGAATAAATAAAACAGTAAACAGAAATAAACAGTAAACTAACCTCACTTCAATCTTTGTGACAGAGATGGTGGTCTGTTACAAAGATAGGTGGGTAAAAGGAAAAGAACTACTTATCTACTTCACTTCCTAATCTATTTACAGAATACAAATGCTTTACAAAGCTTCAGAAAATACCCCAAGAGACTCTCTTTGGGGTTTACAATAACAAAAAAGTTGGGAGAAAGGGTTGAGGGTTTGAAACCCTTTTGAGCCGGTTGAGGGTTGAGATATTTCTGTGCCCTTTTGGACAGCAAATCTCCTTTAAACCTGCACTACCTGTCAAAAACCAGCGAACTATTCTTCGCTGCAAATCATATGAAATACAAAAAAATCTGCTGTTACAATATCAGTACAACATCTACAAATTTTTACATAAAAAAGGAAATTTTCTGAATGTGATAAGTAACAGAAATATAAAGTTTAGGGGGCTGAAAACTGAGTTTTCAGCCACCTAAATAATACTAAAATAGCAGAAATAACAAGTTAAATCAATATATATGAGGTTAGGGCTTTAAAACAAGGTTTATATCCACTAAACAGTGAACAAAACCCTGTTTAAAACAGGCTGAAAGTAGATGGCCGAATTGAAATTTTGCAGAAATGAGGGCCCTGGAGAGATGCCCTTGCTTGGAAAACCTGCAACAAATCTAACTCTGCAAGAAATTGTAAGCCTAGAGGAGAATGCTCAACGATCCCTGCAAAATACTTTGAAGAAAAACGTCAAACAGTTCACAAAAGAGAGCAAAAATACTTTTACTCTCTAATCTCTCCACAAAATACTTTGTGGAGAGCTAACTAGAAAAATACAAAAGATGCAAAGCTAAAAGAATATACAAGTTACCTTACAATATTTGATCATGAATGATTGAAAAATGTAGCACAATGTCCCTCCAAAGATTTTTTAGATTAAGTGGCCCAACTAGGGCAAGAAGATTACAACAGCAAGAGAGCTTGAGAAGATAGTGGAGAAATAATCTGGCAGCATAACAATAGCATGAGAGAGCATGAAAAATGAGGGAGTGAGGCCCCCATTTTATAGTTGAGGAAGACCCCCAACCCCTTGAAGATCAATGGCTGAGATTACATCTAGATCTAGGTTAAATCTCCACCACTAGATCTAGGTTTTTGGCTTTTATTCCTCTCAATCAATCTCCACCCTTGGATTAATTCTTGATCAATGGCTGAGATTTTTGATCCATGTCAAAGCAATATACACCCTCAGATCTAGGTATTTGACTCAATGCTCACCTTAGATCAATAGCCTGGATGAGTTAAGGTTACAAAACGTGGGCCCAAGGAGGCGCCCCCTCCAAATGTAGCTTTGACCCTCTAAGTCTAGCGCCTTCCCCAAGTCTAGCGCCCCTTTATTTTACTGTAGCGCTCCTCTAAATTTAGATTGGCGCCCTCTATATTGGATGACGTCCTCCTTTATGGTAGCGCCCCTCTACGTTAGTGGGGTTTTTCCCTTAAAATGGCGCCCTCTAAATGTGTAGCGCCTTGCTAAAGATGGCTAGCGCCCTCCCTTTTGTAGTGATGCCTCCACTAAGGTAGACGCCCTCCATTTAAAGTTAGCGCTCCTCCTAAACTTGGTGGCATCCTCCTCTATATAGAGTGGGGTTCTCTTATGCATGCACCCCAACTTTAGAGGTGGTTTAAACTTGGACGTCTCCTTTAGCAAGGGTTTTAAATTTGGCTCCTCTAGATGTGGCTTTGACCATTCCTTATTTACTTGGAGCACCTCTAAAATTAGCTTTGACCATAGCCTTTAGCTCCAAAATGACATTTAACCTTTAAACTTAGGCTAAATTTAAAATCACCTTAGATTTAATTTTTCAATTTAATTTTTAAAATTTCCCAATTTTTTAACTTAGGAAAAATTAAAAATAACTTTGAAAAATTAATATCTAGGCCATGGGGGGGTGGAAAAATTTGGAATAAATTTTTCCTAGGCTTAACAACCCCCAAACAAAATTACCATGGCATTATTTGATTTTTTCCTTCAAAATCAAATAATATGAATTTTTGACTTAGGAAAATTAAAAATTTCCCTAGGGGAG
Organism: Pseudotsuga menziesii; assembly: GCA_001517045.1. Classification (NCBI taxonomy): domain Eukaryota; kingdom Viridiplantae; phylum Streptophyta; class Pinopsida; order Pinales; family Pinaceae; genus Pseudotsuga; species Pseudotsuga menziesii. Next base: position 184,306 of record LPNX011008795.1, on the reverse strand, counting down.
ATAGACCCCTTCTGACCAAAATTGGTCTATCTCTTCAACCGCTTATCAGAATGACATGGGACTCGAAGCAGTGGCTTAGGGGGTTTCATAGCAATTTTACTTTGCATTCATAGCCCCTATTACAAAACACCATGCTTGAGCAATTACATTATTACATCAAAACTCAGTTAATTAATCACCAAGAGGTGAAATTAATCAACTGGAAAAAATTAACAAAAATTCAATAACATAACGAAACTCCGCAAGACTCTAGACAAATGTCTAGCATGGTCATGAATTACATTTTAAAGCCTTAGCCACCTCATGGACTTGACTGGTAGAACGCCCGTCACCACTTTGGAGGATTTTGAGTGAAAACCAAACCGATTAAACTTGTTTGTTCAACAAGATCAATTGGAAAGGGAAGAACACTCGATGAGGGGACTTCCCTAACAACCAGTTCCATGGTGTGGCATCCGTATCATATGACTCACACTAGCATATCAAATTACATTAATTTTCCCACGCAGGGGAGCGGACATTTCGTTTACAAAGGGGCAATAGCCCTGCAGAAGTGAAAAATCCTCAGATTTTTCTAAGGTACAATTATGTACATCCACATGTACATGGAGTTGCCACCTAGTCGAAATAGGTGGGCAACATGTAGCATTTGCTTTTTTCTCATGATGCAACAAATTTGATATGGTTGACGTTTGTTGTGTAGGAGAGAGGGTGCAGTGGCTTCTTGGGGCAAAATGTTGAGCATAGAACTCACTCAAATCTTCTCAAATTGATAGGGATAGCTGGGATCATTATCATCAAGGCATCTACAAGGTTTTCCAGGTAAGATCTATAGGTTGGTTCTTCTCTTCCAAGATCTCAATCCATTGGCATCTGTATTTCCATTTTTACCTTAAAAACCCGAAATAATAAAAAACCAAAAAATATGATGGCTCAATCCACTTGAGTTCTCGACAAACCATTTCTGGGTTTTGTAGATCAAGTCATACCCTGGGAGGATCTTCCTCAACGCTGAACAAAAAGTGACTCATTTGCCTAGATCTGAGAAACTGGCTTCCAAACGCTAACGCTATCCTCCATGTTACCATTTCTCCTTGTGATTTGACTTTTCCGGCAAAACCACTTTTTGGGTTTGTCAATCGGGTATATACCCAGGTGGGTCTCCTTCAACGCTGGGTAGAAACTGACTCCATTGCCCTAGATCTGAAAGGCATTGATCTCCAACCCTAGCGCTACCCCCTTGTTTGCCTCTTTCTCATGTTTTGACCTTTTCCTGGTGGCCTGGGTGCTTTGACATTGTCATATCTTCCTACGAGTCTATCCACCGGTACTAGATAGCCCCAGTCTTGTTCTTGCCCTCCCTGCATTGGTTATGTTTCCCAAGGCAGTGGATATCTTCACCTCCTGCTAGTACCTTAACCCCAGATCTAGTATTTACCTCATAGGTCATCTGTGTCCCAACTTGGATCAAATCTGATATCGCCTAAACCTTGATCCAAAGCCTTGGTTCACTTAGTGATTTCATCCATAGATCTAGGGTTTCCATCACCTTACACCTTACGTACCTCAAGTCCATTTGATCTGATATGGCGTCTAGGTCTGATCTCTCCTGTCGGGAGTAGATTTGGGTCTCCCCCATTGTTGTCTTGGGCTAAGATAACATAAAGTGAAGACTGCCTCGATTGGCGTGACAACCATCCATTTGGGAGTCGAGGCAATCTTGGTTCCTCCTCCTTAGTTGCTTTTCCCTCTACGGTCCATCTTGGATCCATCTCATATAGGCAACTACAAGGTTGGTGATAACACTTCTTGTTGCATGTCATGTTTGGAATCCAAAATGATGAACCTATTATGTTCCTTGAGATATTCACAGTTTCAATTTGGTCAACTATATAGACCATACGCAATCCCTTTAGTGGATATGCATCCTTCTGCCTTTGGATTATTGACTTTAAGAATAGTAGTTATTATATTGCAATCCATTCCTGTCACAAAGGTTTATCCAGTTTGGCTTGTATCGATTTCACAAACCTGTTATACTCTATCTTATGGGATACTTCAATGTTTTGCAAAGAGTAGTGACATCTCAAAGAAGATTTTTATCAGACACAACAATCTCCAGTTTTGTCCTTCGTTTGATTCCCCTAACAATTTTACTTAGATGCAAAAGTTCTTCCAAGGAGATGTCATAGTTATTGCTTTTGTTCATCTATCTTTATGAGCTGAATAGGATTTATCTCATAATCTTGTCAACCATTTCAACCATGCATCATGAATCATCAATGCCACATGGACTACTATAGAAATATCATGGTCTTCATAAGCTTCAATGTCTTCTTGGCTGACTGAGAAACTTGCTCCCCCTCGTACTGGGATTATCTTCTTTTCGATGAGATGCTGCGATCTTCAGACTTGCCTTTGTTCTCTGTCATTGCTTTTCTTTTTGTATAAGTCATACAATCATATCCAAAACTAGAGAGAGTCATACTCAACAATCATCTAGTAAATTCATAAAAGGTAAGCATGTATTTTTCCAAGCATCACCATGTTGCTTTAGTTTACTTGCTTGATTGCTTCAAACTCCCATGCTTTTCATACTGCTCCCCCTATCAACTTGCTAATGTAGCCACAATCCTTGGATCTGTCTTTGGAGTAGCCATTAATTGAGTTCATCCTCCAAACTCCATGAACTCAAGGTACATTAAGGTCTTTAAAAGACCTCAAGCTTTTCTTGCCATATGGCAACCATCTTCCCTGCATTGATCTACCTCATCTAAATTCAACATGCCATTCTTTTTCATCCATACCTGGGAATGTCCTTGGCTGTGACCACTTGTCCTTTGGGCTTCAACTCTGCCAACATAAGTTTTCTTCCAAGACTCATTGGTTCTCCTTGCAAGTGTGTATGAAGGACTCTTCATAGGTTGTCTCCTTGGACTTGCACAATTTTGGGCTTTATGACCAAAGCCACTACAGTTGTAGCATCTCATGGTGTGGCAATTTGCAGCAACATGGCCAATATGGTTACAAGTCAAGCATCTAACTGTGTTATTGGGACTTCCAACACTTCTTCTTCCATGGAATGTACAGTCCATAGCCTTGTGACCAAACCATTACATGAATAGCAATAACCATTGAATCTATATTTATACTTGGATGCCTGGTTCCACTTTGAAGATGTATCTTTTCTGAACTTGCTTTGAGGAGTGGGACTAGCTCCTTGATATTTTTTTAACCTTTTGAGTTCTTCTTTATTCTGTGCAGGTACATGAGCAACATTGCTTTCATTTTTGGAGAATGTGGGGCTTGCCTCATACTTGCTAGGTGTCCATGTGTCTGCTACGGACTTTTCTTTTTCCGAGTTGTAGCTAAGGCCAGATTCATTAAAAAGTGATCTTTGGCAGTCCAAGATCTCGTTTAGAATGGTAGAGTTGTTGTTGAACTTGACGTAGGCACTTGAATTTTCATTCTTCTTCCTGAGTTCAACCACCTCCATTTCAAGATGTTCACAAGTCCTCTCTTTTTCATCCAAGCGAGTCTTCAAAACATCTTTCATCCTTTTGGCTTCCTCAAGTTGAATCTTCAAATCAACATTGTCCCTTCTTGTTTCCTCAAGTTCTTCTTGGTCTTTACTAGACTCTCTTTGACTGATAAGATTAATCTTTAGCCTTTCAACTTCATCACTTTTGTCTTCTAGCTCATCTTGAAGGCTCATCTTTTTGAGACTGAGTTTCTTGAGCAGATCCACAGACTTCTTGTGGTAATTTTCGAAAGACCCCAAAATATTTCTTTTAAGTCTCAAATTGTGTCTGAGATCAATGTCTGCCAAAAGGTGTGCTAGGACATCTTTCTTAGCATCTTCAATGTTATCACAATCACTGCTACTGTAATCATAAAGATTCTTACCTTCACTGGTGTATGATGATTGCTCTTCCTTTTCTTTTTGCTTTTCACCTTCAGTAGACTTGACTTCTGCTTCAACCTTTGTGTCTTGGTTTCCTCCTTGATACTCACTTTCCAGATTGAACCATAGGTCTTTGGCTGAAGTGTGTTCTCCTACACTCTCTCTGACAGAGCTTGAGAGTCCATCCATGAGAAACTTCAATGCAATGGAGTTGTCCTTCTTGTCATGCTTCTGTGCAACTGACTTTGTCTTCTTGTTGGACTGAGCAGGTGGATTGACCGCAATCTCCCATACACCAAATTTCTTCAAGTAAGCTTTCATCTTACTTCTCCATCCAAAGTAATCGGTCACATCAAGTACTGGAACTTCATCATTGCTGGGGGACTTTGCTTTTGCATCCATTGTGTGTCCACAAATCTCCTTCCAACTAGTTAGGCTTGTGGTGAAGGCTTGCTCTGATACCAATTGTTATACACAATGGCACACTGAGAGAGGGAGGTGAATCAGTGGGCCAACACTTTTTACCAATTTCACTTCTTCAAATATTTAAACAAAGATCATCATATGTAAGCAATCGAGTTCATCAAAATTAATCAATCACACAGATCACAAAAGACACATTTGAGATAAACTTTTAAATTTTATTATATCAATTTGATATTGGTTACATTGAAGGCCACCACCTTGGGGTCTGCATCAGCTTCAATTGACTGAGAGGCACCGACTTCTATGCCAAGACCTTGTTTGGTTTTTCTTAGTTCCAACTAAGAAATGGGGTTGCAGGACCCAACTTGCATTTACATACAAATTTCTATCTTTTCACATTTCACTTGTCACTGTCTACAACTCAAATTACATCAGAACATCATGAGCTGATCATGTCAACATCTATCTTGTCCTCTGCACATCATCACTTACCTAGTCTTTTGCTCATCAACACTGCTACCACTCTGTCATGTCTGTGTAACTTATCTTGTCAGGAAGGTCATCATCATCTTCCCCTTCGTGTTTCACTGATCAGTTACATGTCTAGCTGCTGTCAAAGGTCATCACTGCACAAAACACTACTAGTTGCACAATCTTGATGGTCATGTCTTCAAGTGTCTTCTCATATTAACATCATGTCATCAAGGTCTGCAAATTAAAGCTTAATCATCACCAAAATTTCACTCAAGATATACACCCGAATTTTCTCATTCCTGAGACCCAAAAACAAAGAGAGAAAAGCTTTATTAAAATTGTGGCTGCCTCTTTGTCTTCAAAAACCCACGAAAATCAGAGCTATGCTCCACCAAATTCTCACCACCGAAATACACACTTTACTGCAGCTACATGTCACTTCTGAATTTACTCAGTGAATATAGACCCGAAAATCAGAGATAAATACAAAAAAAAAATTGCCAAAAACTTTTGCTGCTGCTACAGATTCGGGTCTGAGGCAGCCACTGTCAACCCTACGAATTTTCCTTAGACACAATCATGAAATTGCCTCAGTGATCTGAAATTTCAGAGATCACTCAACTTTTAGCTTCTCATTCTGAATGTGAACGTTGACTGGGTATTTATACTCGTTTTCCATAGTATTTGAGCCGACTTGTCAAAAGTAATTATATTTAATTTTAATTTTAGTTATAGCAAGCCGACTTCTCATATGTGTTAAGTGAGGGTTTCTTCTTATTCAAGATGGTAAATAACCCCATCGAAGACCAAGGGCTTCACTTTCATCAAGAATTCTATGCTATGATAAAGTCAAAGGGATTCGTCAATATATCAAAAACTTCATTGTGAGGGAAATGTCAAATGACGTCAGCTTAGAAGTTCAAGCATTTTTTAATGGCTTAAAGACACCACAATACACTTGATTTTCCAAGGACTTCAAGGCCATCTTCAAAGGGCTCTTCATCAAGAGGGTCATCATAACCATGCCCAATGAGCTTGTGGCTTCATTATGACCATGTCTTCAATCATTTCTTATGAGTAAGAGCATCAATGACATCTCAAGGGTGATGGCTTCATTGTCAGCACATAAGCCATATCATCTTCAACAAATGACCACAGTATGGGTCATTTGTGGCACCTAGTATACACTGCTTGCCATGTCATCAACCTTTGTCATTAATGGCTTGTCATCCATGACAACCATACTCAACCTAAGAAGGGTTTCAAGGGCGGAACCAAGCTGCAGGATGGCGAGAAGAAGGATTTGAGCAAAGTGAAATGCTTTGCTTGTCAGAAGTTTGGGCATTATGCTGGACAATGCCAAAACAAGAAGAAGAAGAAACAACAGACAACAACTACAACAGAGATTGATGAGTATGCTGCTCGATTCAAGAGAGAGTTTGTTCTCTTTGCTGGTGGTGTAGAGAGAGAGCATCTTCTATCACCAGCAAGGATATGGAGGATCAGACCGAGCATTCTATGTTCGTTGGGCATTCACTGAATGCTTTCGCTACTTCCTCCACTTGGTACATTGACAGTGGAGCTTCCAATCACAGGACAGGTGTTCGAGACATGTTCATTGAGAATTCTGAGACAGACTTGGAGTTGGAGGTAGTGTTGAGTGATGAAACAGTGGTGAGAGCAGTTGGGTGTGGGACAGTACGTTTTGACAAGGAGTCCATAGAGCCCATGTTACTGAGGGATGTATTGTATGTCCCTGGGCTGAATAAGAACCTTGTATCAGTTTTCGCTATTGAGGACAGAGGCCTTGGTGTATATGTCCTAGATGGAAAAGTGTATATCTTTTGCAAAGCAGACGGACCATCTGTTTCATATGCGATTGGAGTTAGATGCGGGAAACTATACAAGCTTCTCTTCTAGCCACATCGTGCACTGGCACATACAAAGAGCAACAGTGATTTGTGCGAGTTATGGCACAGGAGGGTTGCCCACCTTCATCATTCAGTGTTAAGCGTGCTGAGAGATATGACCACAGGTTTGCCGGATTTCAACACAGAGCAGAGTGGTGTATGCAAAGGGTGTGCTTTGTGACAGTACACCCAGACTGCTTTTCTGAGCAGTGATAGCAGATCAGAGAAAGTGCTTGATTTGATACATTAAGATTTGTGTGGTCCCATGTCTTCTGCCTCTTTGTCGAGTTATGAGTACTATGTCACTTTCATTGATGACTATTCCAGGAAGACCTGGATCTACTTTTTGAAGAGCAAGAAATTAGATGAGGTCTTGCAACGGTTCCAAGAGTTCAAAGCTCTTGAGGGAGGAGGATTCGAGTACTCAGGTCAAACAATGGGGGTGAGTATACCTCCAAGGAGTTTGACGAGTATTGCAGAAAGGAGAGGATAAAGAGGCATTTGATAGTTCCATACTCTCCATAGCAGAATGGAGTGGTAGAAAGGAAGAACCGCTCGATTGTAGGTGCAGTTAGAGCTATGTTGCATGATCATTTCTTTCTTTCTATGGGCAAAGGCCTGTAGTACAACTGTTTATGTGCAGAACAAGAGTTCGCACCGTGCCTTGGGGTGCAAAACTCCTGAGGAGATGTTCACCGGGAAGATGCCTGAGATATGCCACTTCCGCATCTTCGGATGCCTTACATACTCACATGTCCCTGCTGAGAAGAGGACAAAGTTGGAGGCTACTTGAGAGAGGGGTATATTTGTTGGATATGTTGAGACTTCAAAGGATTTTCGCATTAACCTTCCTGCACAGAGGAAAGTGGTGGTGAGGAGGGAGGTGAGATTTGAGGAGGAGCGAGCCTTCAGGAGATCTCGAGATTTTGAGACAGAGGAGCAACAGGTTACTCCACATGTGATAGTTTCACAGAGTTCAGGGAGTCAGGGCACATGGTCATAGGTCTTGGGGGTGACTGGGTCACAGGTTACAGGTTCTTCAGTTTCAGGGATTCAGTCTACAAGGACTTCAGGTACAGGGACAGCTTCACAGGTTCACCTTCATGTGATTCGAGCACTTATGGTATTGGTTTAGGGACTTCAAGTACAGGATCTCAGGCCACATGTACTTCTTCAGGGAGACATATGTCAGATGAGGAGGTTCATGAGGAGGGTCTACCACAGGAAGCTACTTCCAAGAAGAGAAAGCCAAGTTGGCTTAAGGAGCTTGTAAATGAAGCTGAGGAGTCTATGGGGCCACCCAAGAGGGAGGTCAGGGAGAGCAGGGCACTAGAGGGATTTCCCAGCTATATGGCAGTGGTGACCAACTTGTGTGAGTCTAAGCCTACTATCTATGAGGAGGCATCCACACATCAAGTTTGGAGAGACGCCATGATGGAAGAGTACAATTCCATCATGAAGAATGGTATGTGGGAGATTGTTCCGAGACTGAAGAGGAAGTCAGTTGTGACTTCCAAGGAAGACAGGGCTTTGAGATATATGAGAGGGAGTCTGATGTGCGCAGGCTGAAAAAGGCCTTGTATGGTCTGAAGCAAGCCCCACGGGATTGGTACTCGAGGATTGACACTTATTTGCTTTCGTTTGGGTTTCATAAGAGTGAGGATGATCCCAACCTATACTTCATTTTGGTTGGAGATGATCCGCTCATTCTTCTGCTATATGTTGATGATTTGTTCATTACAAGAGGAGAGCGTCTGATTGAAGCATGCAAGAAAGATCTTGCTTTAGAGTTTGAGATGACTAACCTTGGGTTGATGCATTACTACTTGGGCATGGAGGTATGGCAGGAGGATGGACACGTTTTCTTGGGGCAAGGAAAATGTGCTGGAGATGTTCTGAAGATATTTTAGATGGAGGATTGTAGACTTATGTCTACACCCATGATCACAAACTGGAAGAAGCTTCATGCTTTTGAGGGAGAGTTGGTGGATCCTACCCTGTATCGTTAGCTCATTGGTTCGTTGATGTATTTGGTCAACACCAGACCAGATTTGAGTTTTACGGTGAACACTCTCAGTCAGTTCATGGTGGAGCCTAGGAGAGTGCATTAGATAGCTGCAAAACATATTTTGAGATACCTTGCTGGTACAATAGACTATGTTCTGGATTACAGGAGGTCAGATGGAGTGGGCTTGGTTGGTTACACAGATTCAGATTGGGTAGGCAGTGCCTCGGATTAGAAGAGCACTTCCGATTATTGCTTCAGTTTGGGCTCGGCTGTTGTGTCGTGGTTCAGTCAGAAGCAAAAGTTCGTGGCTTTGAGTTCTGCAGAGGCTGAGTATATGGCATCCGGTCAGGTTAGTTGCGAATCGTTGTGGCTTCACAAGTTGATGGTAAACTTGTTTGGTCAGGAGCTGAGGCCTACAGTTATACATTGTGATAATTAGAGTTGCATCAGGATCTCCAAGAATCCAGTATTACATGACAGGTCAAAGCATATTGAGATCGGATATCATTTCATTAGAGACTGTGTCCAGAGAGGAGCTGTAGAGTTGCAGTACATTTCTACTGATGAGCAGGTGGTAGACATTCTCACGAAGTGTTTGGGAAGAGGGAAGCATCTTCATTTCAGAGACAAAATGGGAGTGGTGAAGAACACTTTCCTCGATAAGAGGGAGTGTTGAAAAATTACCTAGGAAGTGTTTGTCCACTCATGGCCTTGGGGTTGACAAGGACACTTTAAAAATGTGATCCCTAGCCATTTATAAAGTGAGATTGACTTTATTGATATAAAGTCACTTTATAAATTAAAAGTGAGTAATAAAGTCTTAAGTGACTTTAATGAGATTAATAAAGTGGGTGTGTAATAAAGTCTCACATTTGATATTTAAAAAGTCATTAATTGCTTTTTAATGAGAAAAAGGTGAGATGTGATCTTGACCCTAAGATCTCATCTAATCTCATCCATTGGATTTGAGGAAGAAGTTACTCACACAAAAAGGGGGAGGGAAAGGCAAACTTATGTTTTTTTTGTTATCATTTCCAAGAGAGAATTTTTGGAGTGGAGAGAAGAAAAAAGAGAAAGTTGATTTGGGAGAGAAGAAGACAAACCCTAGTTCAGAAATTGAGAAGATTTTTGCAAGACACGTTTCCCAAGACAAGCACAGTTTTTGAGGCATTAATTACTAGAGTGATTCTATACATCAGGAGGTTGTACTGTACTAGCTTGTAAAGTAGCACGATTTTTTAGAAATCTGGGCACAATTTTCGAGGGAGTTCGTACAACATTTATTGCTGAGTTTTGCTGATTGTACATGGCACAAAAATCGAGAAGAGGAGCAACAGGTACAATGCACATAAATTGAGAAAACATGCCTGACAGTTCGCACGTGTGGCCGGTACAACACGAATTTCGAGGTGCTGATTTATGTTGTTTTTTTTGCAGTCTGTACAACAAGGTTTTGACTCGCATTTCGAGATGAAATGCTGAGATAAGTACTGCTGGTTTTGATTTGTAAATTTTGCTTGAAAATAAAAATATCTCTCTTGAACAGGTTTTCCCTTTGCGGTTTTATCCTGGACCTTTACGGTCAAAAATACTGAGTCTATCTTTTCATGTATGTGGCTGATTTAATTTTCTGAGTCTGAAAATTAGGGTTGCTAGTAAAAATCTGAGTTCGAAAAAGTTGAGGAAAATTTGAATTTTATCTCAAGTGTTTCAAGTTTTACAGTTGAATATTTTTTTTAAAATGTACATGCATGTTGGGTGGGCATTAAACAATATGCAACAAGCTGAAAATTGAAACTGGGTTGGGGTATTAGAAAATTTCATGGTATTAGAGCACAGTGGTTGGCTGAAAGTTAAACTCAGAAGTGAGAAATCATATTTGGTGGTATAAGGGAAACATGGTTTTGAGCAGAAAACAGGTTCTTGAACTGATTTGAGAAGATGGCTACCGGCCTTAGGATAGAGGATAGGCTGGATGGGGCTATTAATTTTAGCCCGTAGAAGGCTAGAATAGTGTTGATTTTATAGGATAGTGAGCTATGGGCTATAATGAACAACACTACAGCCAATCCAGTGACAGTTCCTACAGATGCAGTAGCAAAGGTCATATTTGACAAGAAGGATATCAAGGCAAAAATAATACTTATTGATCAACATTTAACAAAGAGAGATCAAGGAAAGCCCTGGATACCTCCTTGTGCACGTGTTTAACCAACAAATCACACCATCACCTTTGCAAGAGCATTGAACCAAAGAAACTTCAAGAATTTGCCATCACAACCCAGAAAACATTTTCCTCAAGAGGAGGCGCCTCACTTCAAAGAGCCCTAGTTTAGTAGAATAAGTGCATAATGTTTTATCCCACTTGTTTTGTGTTAAAATGAAGCGAGGAGAGGTTTATTTATAGCCTCTCACACTCACTTTGACCAAATATCCAAGCCTACATGCCTTAAAAAGTCAATTTGAAATTATAAAATGTCAACTTAAAATTATAACATAAAATAATGTAAAATAGCCTAAAGTAGGCTTATAGTAGGCTACTTGGGTTATTCCCCCCCTTGGTGCCAAAACTGCTAAAATAAGCGAATCACTCCGATCCCTCAATGCTCCCCTCAAAGTAGCATATACGGCCTGGGAGGAAGGAGACCCAGGAGAGAAGGCACTAGCTACTTGAAAGGCCAGGAGGGTGTCCAAAGGTGGACCGTGGCTATGAAGGGAGACCAAGGTTTTGTAGTTGAAGAAAAGGCCACCAGAGCAAACAAACAAGGTGTGGGGTCATGTGACCCAATGACCAACCCTTGGGAGCTCCGAACACCAACCCTAGGGTTAAAAACCCCAACAAAGGGCAATTAGCAGTGCCATTAAGCCATAGTACTCCTAAAGGAAGGACCAAAGGGCCCGACCATGACCACCACTGCTGAATAACATCCATCTTGGTTGAAAAAATGGCCTCTCTTTCCCTGGGGCACATCTGAAGGCGCTGGGTACAGGTGCAGTTTAACATTGGCTCCAACTATGGGATGAGTGCTCTTCTCGGGAGTACTCGAGAACCTGTGAATCTTTTGGTACTTGTAGACCTACACACACATCAAATATCCAAAGGATTTAAAAGCATCTTGAGGTAGACACTTTTGTGCTGGCTTGTTCGCGAAATAAGGGAAGCAAACTAAGAACAATAAAGACTAACTAAATGATGAAGGAACATGAGATGCAACAGTAATATGCCTAATTGTAAATGCAATTAACCCTACCTACCCGAAACATAGTAATCAAAATGGGTTAAGTGAAATCATATCTCCATTGTAACCATCTGAATAAACAATTCATGCTTGTTATCTTACCTTTGTCTTTAGACGCAATCCATGATAATACCTCATTGATGATATGTTGAGTACGTACCGGGATCTTTATTTGGGTGAGGAAAGGAAACTGAAACATTCTAAGAACTTGGAAGACTTGAAATTGATGCCATGGAGAGGAGTTGCTTTGACAAGCTTTTTTAATCCATGCTTCTACTGGACTTATGTACGGGACACCTCCATCATACATCGACATCAAGAATTTTTTTTGCCTGGAACTTGTCATCAGATTCTGAGCTTGAGAGTCAATTAGTAAAGTAGGTCTTTGCAAATCCTCATATGTCAGCCACAACTTGTCCCTGCATTCACTTAAGTATTTCTTTGGATATACATCTATATTGCTCGTCTTTGACACAATCATGTTAGTTACCCCAATAATTCTTGAAATTTTGGAATTGTCAGCGATATAATTCATACCTTCATGCTTCAAACGAAAGGATAAACAATAAATACTATGAAATCGAGGAATGAAAATCATACTTGTCCACATACTTGTCTTGATCTTGTTAAAACCAAGGAATGAAAATCATGGTGCTACAAGGTCTTGAAGAATCGTATACTGGTGGACCGAGAAACTCCCAGTAATTGTTGTCTTCGATATTCTAGTAATTTTCTTCCAAGAGAGCCAAAACATCACAAGAGACTGTCGCTTGAGGACATGGAGAATTCACCATTTCTTTGTATGGTTTCTTCAACTAGTACTTCTTGGTCTTCATTTTCTGGAGGAATTTCACTTTCATCTTCAGGAAGCTCTTCTGAGGCATGTTTGTCCTTCATAATCTTCAAGATTTCCTCCTTAACGTTAGGATCCTACTGATCGCAGAATGCTTTGATTAGTTGTTGATAGGAGGATATCCCCTTAGAAGGGAGACCATTATACCAAGCATCAACATCTTGGTTCCCTCCTAGGCCAAGGGACATCATAAATAATTGTATCATGGTATCCTTGTCCATAATGTCCCATGCCAGAAGAACTTCTTTAAACTTCATAACATGTGTCGCAACTATATCTTCACCCTTGTGAAATTTCAGAATAGATTTGATACAACGATGCTTGTTGAACTTGTTAGGGTATCTAGGAATGTTTGAGAAGTCAAACCAATCGAGAACCCCCATATCTTCTGACCGAAAATACTTACTTTGAGATTTTTTTTTTATCTTTTCTTTAGTGGAGTCACCGAGAGAGACATGCCAAGTTAGATCAACAAATCTCACCAAAGTACCAAAAGCAGAGACGTACCTGAGATAATGGTAATGGTATGAGTTCTTTGTGGAGTCGCCAGATAAGCCTGATGGTTAGTCCTTTCTAAAAATATATGCAATCATATAAACAAGGACTCAAGACTTACTGATAATGTCGTTCTTACCTGGATAAGTCACCTTGACAAATTTGAGGTCCTCGACAACGGCACCAAAATGTTACCAGATGAACTAGCAGGGCTAGTCACCGACCACCATAAGGAGAGAGTGACCACTATCACCTTAGTCATGTCTCCAAACTTCTTGGGAAGTCGAAACCTCCTAGGGGTGAGCCCTAATAGTAACTCTGTAAGGACACTTAACACTAGACAATGTCTTCTTTGAAGAGAATTAGTGACCAATGCCTTAATGGAGTCAATGTAAAGATGAGAAAGGACATACCATAGGAATGAATATAGATCATGCGAGTGCGATTAGTAGATCCACTTTATTAAGCCAACGACTTCCCAATGAACAATAACAAGTGTGATATGTCAGTTATTACAAGTATAGCCAATGGAAAGAAGGCAGAAGCAATGGTTACAAGTACTCATTCATAATAAAAATGTAAACAACACTTGTAACAATAGTAGTCATTCATCCATGTATATTACAAGTATAACAGTATGACATGAATTCAATGATATATCTGTTATGAAGACAACAATAATCATCCACCATTTGAGCATATGTACATGTATCAATTTCAAACTTTGTATATGCAGTAGTGTATATAACACAACAGTTAGTATGACTTTGAATAAGGTCTGAGACAAAGTTTTAAGTAATCATTAGCAGCTGTACCACAATGTCTTAGAGTTTAAACAATGATTATGTCCAGATAATGTAAGGATGTACAATAAAAGATGCACCATAACGTGCAATACACATATGGTTCATTAACTATCAGTTGCTTGTTTGATGTAGGTGGGGACAAAAGGTTAAGGATATAGGCAGTTTGCAAATGAAATTGCACACTGCTTACAAGTTAAAAGGACACTGTAACAACCCTAAATGCTACCGAGTATGCTGCTAATGAGTAGTTAAAGGTAAAGTCCAACCCAACATAGTTTTGGTGGTGAGGATGGGAGCTTAGGGTAAGCCCTAAAGGGCTATTTTGGAGTAGGTCGAGGTGTAAGAAGGTTGGCAAGTTTACTAGGGATGACCTTGAGGTTGTCTTGGGTTAGACCACAACCTTAGAAATGCTGGCTGAGGGAAGGAAGGAAGGAAAGGTATGAAGAGGTAGAAGAGGGGTAAGGGCAAGCCGTGAAGAAATGGAGGAGGAGGGAGTAGGCTTGAAACAAGCTGGCCGAGGGGACAAGGGAAAGGAAAGAAGCAACAAAGGAGAAAAAATGGAGATGCTAGCCCTAGGGAGATGGGAGAAAAGGAAGGTGAGGGAGGAAAAGGTAGGGCGAGGGTGTTTGGGAGGTAAAGAAGGGTAGACCAGGGGTAAAGGGGTAATCCTAAGCCACTTTTAGGCCAAAAGGAGAGGCTGAGCTAAGGAAGAGGGCTGAGGAAAAGGCTGCTAGGGCAAAGGAGGGGACTATTTAGGGTTTTATGCAGTCTTACCTAAATAAAAACAATCCTAAACTAACCTAAAATCTAACCCTAACCTAACACACAAACCCTAGATGCTAGGTTTTGAAAGGAGAGAGTGGTTTTGGGACAAAGGGAGAGAAGCCTACCCTAACCTAGGGCATCTAAGGAGTGACTAACCTACCTCTTGAGAAGCATAGCCTAGGTTTTACAACTAGCCCTAAAGTCATATGATTCTAACCCTAGATGAACTCCTAAAAAGACATTTCTACAACCAAGGTGATTAAATGTTGACAAAAGACCTAGCCAAGACAAATGCAACTCTAATGGCTACCATTCAATCCATAAACATACATCAGTCATCAACAATTAACAAAGAGAGATCGAGAAAATCCTTGGATACCTCCTTGTGCACATGTTTAACCAACAAATCATAGCATCACCTTTGCAAGAGCATTGAACCAAAGAAACTTCAAGAATTTGCCATCAAGACCCAGAAAACATCTTCCTCAAGAGGAGGTGCCTCACTTCAAAGAGCCGTAGTTGGGTAGAATAAGTGCATAATGTTTTATTCCACTTGTCTTATGTTAAAATGAAGTGAGGAGTGGTTTATTTATAGCCTATCACACTCACTTTTACAAAATATCCATGCCTACATGCTTTAAAAAGTCAATTTGAAATTATAAAATGTCAACTTAAAATTATAACATAAAATAATATAAAAATAGCCTAAAGTAGGCTACTTGTGGTATTTTCCCTTTAGGTGCCAACACTGCTAAAATAAGCGAATCACTCTGAACGAAAGGATGGAGTGAGCTGGAGGGAGGGCGTCATGGCCCATCTAACCGTGGAATGTTGTAAAGTCGCTCAACGCCCTCCGCAAAGCAGCATGTATGACCTGGGAGGAAGGAGACCCAGGAGAGAAGGCGCCAACTAGCTGAAAGACCAGGAGGGTGTCCAGGGTGGCTGTGAAGGGAGACCAAGGTCTCGTAGCTGAAGCAAAGGCCACTAGATCAAGCAAACAAGGTGTGGGGTCATGTGACCTAGTGACCAACCCTTAGGAGCCCTAAACACCAACCCTAGGGTTAAAAACCCCAACAAAGGGTAGTTA
>LPNX011008795.1:144078-165538 GCA_001517045.1 Pseudotsuga menziesii | reverse complement strand
AGCTTCAATATCAATTCAACATTAGACTAGACTTGTATATTCCACAAGGGGGTGAAAGCCCTTATCCAATAAACAAGTCAAATCTCTAATATAGAATAGATCACTCCATCATGGAGTAGGCAATGTGAGAGCACCCTGGAGCCAATATCCCCACACCATATGACTCAGGATAATGGGAGATTGTCTGTCCTTGCCTGCGCGATTCGCCTCTAGGCATATGACTCAGTCTCTTGGTTAAATCAACATGGACACTCTGGGAGAATGTCTGCCTGATGCTGCAACTTGGAGAAACATCAACACTTCCTCTTAGCGAGGGAGACATTTTACATCACGCCAAGCTTCCTTAGTTAGTAGTGCCATTAAGCCATAGTACTCCTAAAGGAAGGACCAAAAGGCTTGGCCATGAACCCCACTGTCGAATAAAACACATCTTGATTGAAAAAATGGCCTCTCTCTCCGTGGGACACATTTGAAGGTGCGTTGGTTACAGGTGCAGTGGAACAACAACCCATCATCAACCTGTTGAATTTTTCTCTTATAGCAGTAGAACTACAATTTTTCAGATCTTGATAATTACTTCCTAATGTTTTCCAAATAATAATTTCATCCCACTATTATCATTTAATAATTATACACTGAAAATTTCAACTTCAAACTGCAGTAGAAACACAAGATCATAGAAGGACAACCATGCACAATAGACATAAAGACTTTACCCAAGGAAACCCAATCTTGGGAGGAAACCAACCAACTTTTCTTAGAAAAAATCAGTCCAATTCAAGCACATTATTAATCATGAAGAAACCTTAGCATAGATAGCAAATCTCCTTCATGAGGAAACCCTAGCAAGGGTAGCGAACCTCTAGAGATGTGAAGAAACACCAAAAATTGCTCCTTGTGCCTTTGCTAGGCCTTCTTGGAAAGTGCACTCAAGACGAGGAGAGAAGATGTGTTGTATTGATGGTGAAAATGAAATCTGTGAGCATTTTATTTATACACTTTAATTCACCTTTATTTCACTTGTGGGTTGACTTGTACTTTTGATGGGGCCGACTTGTACTTTCTCTTTTAGGGCCGACTTGCACTTCTTGTCTTCAATATTTTTTGGGACTTCTTCAATGGTATGACTTGTCTTCTTGGTTATTTCTTCTTCACTAGAAAAGTTGTCCATGTTGATGATCATCTCCTCACATGCACGTCTATTCATGCATATAGCTCTAATGTTGAATAGACCCGCTAAGAAGTCCCAGACACTTCTTAGCTTCAATATCAATTCAACATTAGACTAGACTTGTATATTCCACAAGGGGGTGAAAGCCCTTATCCAATAAACAAGTCAAATCTCTAATATAGAATAGATCACTCCATCATGGAGTAGGCAATGTGAGAGCACCCTGGAGCCAATATCCCCACACCATATGACTCAGGATAATGGGAGATTGTCTGTCCTTGCCTGCGCGATTCGCCTCTAGGCATATGACTCAGTCTCTTGGTTAAATCAACATGGACACTCTGGGAGAATGTCTGCCTGATGCTGCAACTTGGAGAAACATCAACACTTCCTCTTAGCGAGGGAGACATTTTACATCACGCCAAGCTTCCTTAGTGAGAATGTTTGCAATCCGAATCTCGAGTCTTTCACTCCTAACCAAATGAACATCGCTATCCGGATAAAGACTGCGCTTGGGCCATTCACAACTAGCCATATGACTCAGGCTCCGAGGGTGAATGTCTGCCCGATGCTGCTCATTTGTAGAATCATCAACACTCCCTCTCACCGAGGGAGACATTCTCCATCACGCTAAGCTTGTCTCGTAAGTATACAAACTTCGCCTTAGACAGAGGCTTGGTGAGAATGTTCGCTATCTTTTCATCTGTGGATATGTACTAGAGTTGCTCTGCTCCCTTCTACACCATGTCTCGGAAACTTTTGAAGCCACACTACTTTGCGACTTGCGACATTGGATGCTATATACTCTGCATCTGTTGTACTGAGTGCTACAAAATTATGCTTCTTGCTAAACCATAATATCATAGCTGATCCAAGTTGAAGCAACACTCTGAGGTGCTCTTTCCATCTACTGCAATCCTTTCCCAGTCAGAATCTACATATCCCTACAGCCTCAGTTTACAACCTGAAACATATTTCAGACCATATCTAATTGTACCACGCAGGTACCTCAACACATTGCTTTGCTGCAACCCATGTACACGCATCAGCTCAACCATAAATTGGCTTAGGGTGTTCACTGCAAAGCAAATATCTGGCCTATCGTTAACCAAGTACATCAAGGATCCAATCATCTGCTTGTACATAGTGGGATCCACTAAATTTGAATATGAAGTGGAATCACTCAACTTTTTCAGATTTGCCTCCATAGGTGTAGCCATGGACTTGCAGTCCATCATACGAAATCTCTTTAGGATCTCGACTGCTCGACCGTGTACTTCCCCTGATTGAGGAAGATATCATGTGGCCTCTGCCACACCTCTATTCCTAAGAAGTAATGCATCAGGCCAAGATCCTTCATTTTGAATTCCGAAGCCAACTTCCTCTTTGTGAGGGAGGTAGTTTTGACTAGGGCACCTTCTCCATCATCAACAAATTGTGTTGCATCTACTCCCTCTGTGTTGGAGTGCCTTGCTCCCTTTGCACCTGATTATCATGCTCCCTCTACATCGGGACACTATGCTCTCTCTGCATTTGAGTATCTTGCACTTTCTGCATTTGGACTCCCAGCTTTCTCTACATTTAAGTATCCTTCTTCATTTGCATCTAGACACTCTGCTCTATCTGCATTTGAGTATCCTTTACTCTCCGCATTTGGACACCCTGCCTTTCTTTGCACTGTTTAGTCCCTATATCCATCTGTGTCATCTTCCACTAAGTGGA
This sequence comes from Pseudotsuga menziesii, assembly GCA_001517045.1. Lineage (NCBI taxonomy): Eukaryota > Viridiplantae > Streptophyta > Pinopsida > Pinales > Pinaceae > Pseudotsuga > Pseudotsuga menziesii. The sequence continues at coordinate 162,645 of LPNX011008795.1, read as the reverse complement.
TCTACTAAGGCGAGCCTCCTGCCCCCTCTAGAACATTGAATACCATCCATGATTCTCTCTTAGCTTGTAAACTGGCTGACTCCATAGCCTATATAATGTGCCCTCTCAGATGCTAATCTGGACTGCATGCTTGATCTTATAGATCCAACTAGAAGTCACCACTGACTTCCCTTCAGGTATCATAACAATCTCCCACACATCATTCTTCATGATGAACTTGATACTCTTCCATCATGGCATGTTTCCAAACCTGTTGGCTCAATTCCTCCTCATTACTAGAAGGCTCAAAATCAATGATGTGACTCATCAATGCCATATAACTCGAGAACCTTTGAGGTCTTTTGTTCTCCCTGAAAGTACCACTGGGAGTTGCATGCCTTTCTGCATCCTGCAACGTATCACGAAGCAATGCTGGCCTTTTCCTGATCACTGCAACATCTCTAGGTAGATCCATTGGCTTTTCTGGCTCTACTGACTCCTCCTGTTAGTCTAAAGGATGAACAATTGGACTAGAGGGATCTGTACCATCATCCTTTAGAGCCTCTTGCTCCTCACTATCAATCTCCATATGAGTCTCTCTGGACTTCCTGAAGGCTACGTCATCAAAAGTAACTGTTATCACACAACTTATAGCTACGTGAATTAGGTATCCTATATAGGACAACATAGAAACTAAGGTAGCTAAAGGGTGACACTTCAAGGATCCTGCTCCCCGAGTATTGATTAGTTGTCACACCGAGCAAGATTCTTGTCACTTTATGCCTCAATATTGAGCAAAGGGGGAGACCTTGGCCTAACCTTGTGGGAAAGACCTTACACAGGGTATCAAATCTCGATAATGCAATCTACCGTAAGATATCCAGTGAAACAAACCCTAGATCTAGCGATGATGTTGAATTAAGGTTTGATATCTAAGATAAGGAAAACTAGGGAAAATGATATCAGAGTTGGACATAACTTAGTGAAGCTTGCTGAGAGAATTGACCATTAATGCCAACAAGACAATAAGCATTTCATGTGAAGATGACTACAACTTCTAAGGGCAATTTTATCTTGAAAAAGGGCCAATGCTTTGTAGTTAGGCATATGGAGTCAAAGAGAAGTTGTCAGCTTATGATTATAAGACATGAGGACGAAGAAGCCCCAAAACGATTGAATGCATTCAGTTTAGATCAGAGTATTAGGATTAAAAAAAATGGCCAATTGACAAAATGATCTCACTACCATCAAAGAAGACGAAATGCCTTATGTAAGTTCAACTCGCTAAGGGTAATTTATGACATTGCAAACAACCTTCAAATTTGCTTGATTATAATGTTGAAAAACCCCAAAACACACAATAGACTGATTTAACGCAAATGGAAATTGTAGCTTAGAAATACGGTTTGAGATAGCAAAATCATTGTGGTTGAAGTCGTGGCCCTAAACCTAGTCATTCAATTTTAAAAATGAAACCTACATAAAGCAATTTCTCAATCGATATAGAGTCGAACAATGAAAAACCTTGAGAAATAAACCGTAGCTATATGATCCGTGGGGAAATTGCGAGTTGCATAGTTTGTTTAGCACTCGAGTTGACTGTGAGGGTAAACGAAATCGAGCCTAGACAAAGACGATTTGAGTTTGCAAAGGTTTGAGTGGTAGATCGAGGGAGAAATAATCGTTTTAAATTAAAATCGTGTCTCGAAATTACTCATTTAATTTCCAATTAAGACACCAGGAGCTAAGACGACAAAATACAAAATCGATTCATATTGGGGATAAAAAAAATCGTTTTTATGATGAGAGTCGAGAACCATTCCTTTTGTCATATAAGAGCAAATCAGACTTCTTGAACACCCTATGCGAGTTGATTTTGAAGCAAAAACAAAAATCGTTTTTGGATGAATTGGAATCACACAAAATGGAGAACGAGGCCCAGATAGTTTCGTGAGGGTTTTAAGATTGACGTCTATGGTTATTGGAAACGCTCACTAAAGCGAAAACAATATTTGCCCAAAAGAGAAACTCGACCCTCGTACACAGAAATGCAAGCTTAAAATTCTAATTTTTATCTGTTTTAAATTGCGACTGATGGAGTAGAGAGAGCAGAGGGAAAAATGAAATTTACTTACCTGGATTCCAAGAGATGCCCATCAATCTCATTAGCCTTTACTTGTCCACAAGATAGCCATCAACCACAATGATTCAGTTTGTTCAACGAATCCACAGGTGTGCCTTTCCTGCCACACAGAATAGTGTATTAGATCCACAAAATAATATGCGAAAATAAAAACAAGAAAATGCATGCAAGGGAAATAGAAAACAATTTGCTTGAATGACTAGCAAAATCAAAGCAAGAGAACTCCATAATGCCAAATTGATATAGAGAGAGGGAAGGTTGCGAGCCAAGTCAGTTTGTTCAACGAATCCACAGGTGTGCCTTTCCTGCCACACAGAATAGTGTATTAGATCCACAAAATAATATGCGACAAGAAAAACAAGAAAATGCATGCAAGGGAAATAGAAAACAATTTGCTTGAATGACTAGCAAAATCAAAGCAAGAGAACTCCCTAATGCCAAATTGATATAGAGAGAGGGAAGGTTGCGAGCCAAATCGCTATCTCCAAATCAACTTCTTTCCTGCATACAAAATCCACCACAAAGATACCAAATCGTGTACAAAACAATGGCTAATGTAGAGGTACCAATCATAACATTATCAATCTCAAGCAATGAAAGAGGCAAAATCAATTTCCCTTCTATTCAAACCAGAGCCAAAAGTCCCTTTTACAATTATAGAGTTTCTCAATATATAGAACTGTCAATACAAAAACCCTATCTCCAAAATGATAGAAGGTTAGGATCTAATCATAATCTGTCAAGATCTATGGTGGAGAAAGTCTCAACACATATAACATGAGCTATCATCAAGAGGGGGCTGATTTGCCTCTAAGGCACCCCTATTACAACATAATGTCAAGATATAATGTATGAAAGTGGTGAATAATCACATGGTGGGCAACTTAGGGGCTTTCAATCACCCTAGGTACCCCTGATTACATCAACAATAAGATATAACATGTAATACATGGTGGTGTCCTTCAACAAGTGTGCCCCCTCATGGAGAAGACGTCCCCCCTTAGGGGATAAACATAAAACATGACCCATCAAGTGACAAACATGTGTAGCAAGGTCCATGGAGCCTCTAAGGATCATAATATAACACCCCAAGTCATTTCCAAGCCCTCTACTAGACAAATCGATTTTCTTGCATAGGCCATGGTCACTTTTTACTTGAATTTTTACACTGGTAACACTGTTGGAAAAATAAACTGCCCAATATGTGCATTTCCTTTACCCGAAATACCAATCTAACTCCCATATATGGACTCAAGGATCCAATATCCACTAATGGTGACTAGTGGCACCCCCTGTATCCATCTGAAAGATAATCTATTAGCTCATACATGTCCATCATAATAAAATATAGCCATAGTAATTGATAATAAATAAGAATATCCATGATTTGAAGCAACTAATGGCCAACTAAAACATGGGACACTGTACTGGATACAAATAGATGTCAAAATCACAAAATCAAACCATTGGATCCGAAATCACTTGGGACCATTGTTGACTATGGTCAAACTGACTTTGACCAAATCAAATTGACCAAAAACTGGCTGAGCACTGTAATAGCTGATCCCGTAGGCGTAAGGGACTAGCAATGCTCCATCATCTATATTAGTAGCTTAACTAAAACACAAGCAACATATATAGTGGTGATTACAAGAATACACAAGCCATACTTGCATTAAAATAGTCTTATAATTGATTTGAAAGTCCTAAACATATGCTCACTTACAAAACTGAAAACCATGCTAAGTTGGGTGAGGTGGATAAAACAAGGATAGGCTGAAGGGAATTGATTTATTAGACTCTAAATGTGTATGGGGATAAAGGACAACACAGTGACATATGCATGACAAAGAACACTAGGGCAGGGGAGTGTCTCACAAATGGGTAGAGTAGTTGGATTGACTTTCAGTAGACTCTAACAAGCATATTTTCATAATTCAAATTGTTTTAACTTTAGAAGCACTTTGAATTTCATAAGATACTAGCCAGCCTCCAAGGGCAAGTGCCTTGGATAGCCTTTTGGGCTCCAGATAGTGGCTCGGCCTAGCCTCACTGTCAACAAGAGTCCATAGCCTCGACGAGGTTGCCACCCTGTTGTCCTGTAGGGGAAAATGGCCTTACATCATACAAAGGATGAGTGCTCATCCTTTGGCCACTAACTAGTTTTATAACATTTATTTCATTTAGGCCTTAGTGTTTAGAAGCACTACTAATTATAGTTGGCCTTGCATCATTTAGATTTAACATTTATGCACATCGATGCATTTCACTTTAACAACATTTCAAAGAGTACTTGATTCGAGGACTAAAGAAAGGGCCTAGTCACTCCAGAGTCGAGACACAAACAAACATGTATCCATCATGCACAGGGGCCAAAGTGGGGGAAGGCTCATCAATCTCACAAGTCCAAGTTAATAAGTCAAAGGTAAAAATCAATAATGCATGTAATTGGATGGATGAAGGAAGTGAAGGATGACACCATGCAAAGCAAGGAAAACAATAAGGTTTGTATAAAGTGGACACAAGTGAGCATATACTAAAGACTAATAATCTAAATCATATAGCTATCTATGATAACAAGTCCATAAAAATCATACTAGCACAAGATCACCACCTCATGTCACTGCATGCCAAGTAAAAGCTACTAAGATAGAGGAAAGAGACAAACCATAGTACCATACCCAAATGCATGCTGTATACTTGCTCAATCATCTGCATCCTTCTCTGATGTAACAACATAATGAAGCACACTTTGACTGAATGATGGCAAAGGAAAATAGGCACTAACTGCTGGTCTGATAAAGTTAACCATAACCCATCCAATAGATCTCAATGGGGTCATAGAGGGCTAAGTCATGAAAAGAGTAGAATGGAATATGCTCTGTTTCATCTGGATAGCTCGGAAAATATATGTCCACCACTGATCATCATAACTCAACTCAAGTAAAAGACCAGTTCATGCCTCTGACAAACTGCTCTGCATCATAGTAGCCCCGCTGCTATAGATGTGAGAACAGTAACATCTTGACTAATCTCAATCTGACGTTGTCTTGGAATGTAGATCTTGTAAGCCTTCGAAGTCTCGTTGTATCCCACAAAAGTACCCTTCTTCTTAGAAGGTTCTAACTTCGTCCTCTTCTCCTTGGGCATGTGGATGTATACTGGACAACCAAAGATCCTCAAATGACTAACCTCTGGCTTCACTCTTGTGAATGCTTCTTCAGGAGTCGTACCCCCTAATATATGGAGAGGACTTTTGTTCTGAACATAAATTGTTGTATTGGATGCCTCTGCTCATAAGAACATGGGTAAATTTTGATCATGAATCATAGCCTTCATAGCTTCTACAATGGAGTTGTCCTGCAATACATGACAGAATTGTCCACATGAGTTAACCGATACAAATTAAACAGTTATGCTATTCATTAACAAAATATCAATTTAATTTAAGTAAATAAAACTCATTGCTTAAAAGTATTAAATACTTATCTTGCTGTCGACTCCCTCTTGATCCCTGCCTCTTTGCAGAAATCATTGAAGTCCCTGGAAGTATACTTTCCTTCATTATCTAACCTTAAGACCTTTATCTTCTTCCTTATCAAGTTTTTTGCCTGAGCCCTGAACTCCTGGAACCTACTGAAGACTTCATCCTTGGTCTTCATAAAGTAGATCCATGTCTTTCGGGAGAAATCATCAATGAATGTAACATAGTACAAGAAGCTAGTGAATACACTAGATTCAAAATCCCATTGGATCTACAAAAAATACTCTTTCTGAAGTTCATATGCAATCTCATCAAGTTTTGTCTTTTTCTGTGGTGGATGCTCATCAACATCAGCTGTTGATGCATGCTGCTTTTGCTTCCCTTTCTTCTGTGGACAATGAAAGGTATAGTGACTGAATGTATGACAATTGAAGCATTTAACTTTTGAAAGATCCTTCTTCTTTTGTTCTTGAGCAGGAGATTGATTTTCTTCATTTTGAGATCTCTGTAAACTATTTGTGGACAATACTCTGAGACTAGACATCATCTTGACAGAAATGTGAAATCTGATCCAAAAACCCTAGTGTCGGTAAAATAGGTCAAAATTGAACTTTCTCAAAATTGAAAACTGATTCCACCAATAGATGCGCCTTGCCAAGGCAACCTCCAAAACACTAGGTTCAAGTCCAATGTTAGGCAAGAAAGGTCCAAACTTGGAAGCCCTATTTTCTAGGCATTAGGGCAAAAAGTTGATCAATGGTTGTTTTTCAAAACTGCTCTGATACCATGTTGAATTATTCTCTTATAGCAATAGAAATACAATTTTCATATCTTGATAATTACTTCCTAATGATTTCCAAACATTAATTTCATCCCATTGTTATCATTGAATAATTATACATTGAAAATTTCAACATTGCAACAGAAACACAAGATCGTAGAAGGATAACCATGCACAATATACATAAGGGTAAACCCTAGGAAACCTAATCTTGAGAGAAAACCCAACCAAATTTTCTTAGTAGAAATCAGTCCAATTCAAGTACATTACCAATCATGAATAAAGTTATAAACCTTGTTGCTGACTAAGTCATACTTAGTTGGACTTCAAGTGAGCCGACAAAGTTTGAACAAGTTTACTTGTTCTTTATCAGAGTTCATAAGTCCATCAGGCCTTCTGGGCCTTTTTATTTTTCATACCACATGTTCATACCCCCTTGGGGGAATTGTAATAAATGTGCTAGCATGAGAGCTGTATATAAAAGACTCAGCTTCCTAGTACTTGACATCAATCCAACTAGCCCAAATTGTTTTTTCCCTTGTTAATTATTGGTTGTTGAACAAACGACTAATAATTTTCGAGTTTTTCACTCATACCTCGCAAAGTTGGGCTAGTCGTCTTCGTGGTTAGGCCTTAGGAGGTTATTAGAATCTAAGTGTCAATGTATATGAGCATGCTGGGCATCAATATTGAGTTGTATGGACATGTGTTAGGTCCCCCTAAGTTTTTTTTTCTTAATTCCAAGAAAAATAAAATTTCCCTCGAAATTAGGCCATTTTCTAATGGTTTAAATGGCAAATTTCAAATTGTAATATAGGTTTGGTCAGGAGGCGGATTTTGGCGTGGGGATGCTCGTTTTCACACTCAGAGCGTCCTCTTTACCCTAGGACTCACTTGTCCTATGTTTCAGGTGACCAAATCATCACTTTGAATATTTTTCCTTAAGAAGGCGACAAAAGGTCATTTTAATGCTAAAAATGCGACAAATGACAAAGTGACAAAAATGGAAAAGTCAAAGGGAGCATGATTAGATGTTGGATGAGGTGGCATCCTTGTCTCCTTTAGTGGGCGACCTCATCTCATGTTAAAGGCGTCATATTTAGATATGTTTTGGAGGCTTGTAAACCGATCCATGTTTAAGATATGCGCCTTCCTCTTCTTGGTTGGCGACTTGGTTGCTTGGCACATGGTGAGTGGATTGTGGTGCCTACCTCTAATCCACTCCTCTTTAACTTGCAAATCCCTCAACTTACTTGTGAACTCAAAGCTCACGCATCTCCATATGAGCTCATGACTTGTGTGAGGTGTGGCATGTATTGGATGGATTGGTGGGGATCCAATTGAGAGGTGGCGCCTACCTCCTCACTTAAGCTAAAGTTCAACTTCAAGAACATTCCTCGATTCTCTCATTCACTCGACTTGAACTCTGCCTTATGGATGCACCCCCCTCTTGAATGGTTTTTGCTATAAATAAAGCTTGTTTGTCTCCTTTGCAAACTAGTTAGAGTTGCGTTGGAAGAGCTTGTTGTTGTTGTAATACTATTGTGATCTTTCATTGTTGGAATAAAGAAGCTTTGGAGGCTAAACTGTGTAGTGCTATTATGTGTGGAGTACCTTTGTCATGCTTCTATTGAGGTGATTCTGATTTGTTTCAATTCCTCCTTTCATCTTGTCTGCCCTTGATGGATTCCCCTAAATCTTAGGAACTTATTATTGTAAGTAAGATTACTTACTCTCTCTATTTGTTATGTATGCTTAGAGATTTAAGATTTACATGTTAGTAAAGGCTATTTTACATGTTATTTGTCTGTTTGCATGTGTATATCCAGATCTCACAAGGTTTTGTTGCAAGATTGTGATTTAGCTTTCAGGTTGCCAAGATTGGAAGAGTTGTGGACCTAGCTTGACTCCACTACATTTCCAACAAAAATGTGAAGACATTGTCCCTCGGCACTCCACAAACAAGTTTCCTTGGTGGATCTTTCTAGCAACAAGCATTTCCTTTTCTCTTCCTCCTTTAAATTTTAAATCTCTCTGGGTTACTGGTTATCGTTCTTGTTTACTTAAATCTATTGCACTAAAAAGATAAATCTGTATTTAGATCTAGTTTTCAAGGTTTTAAAAGCTTAGATCTCATAGTTCGTAAAGTCTCATTTTAGTGAAGTAGATCTAGCTTAAGGATTTTTTGCTTTTTGCAAGTACTTAAAAGTAGATCTAAAGCTTGCTTCAAAAGTAGTTTTCCTTTGAAGTATTAAAGTTTAAATTTAGCATTCAAGTGCATCATATTGACTGCCCAAAAGCAAGCCAAGATCCCAAGGAAAACTTGCTTTCCTTGGTTATTTTATGCATTTTTGTATGATAGATTTAACTTAGAGATTTTTCTTGATCTTTTTGTGGATGTTCAAAGACACTCACAAAGTGTTTTTGAACATCTTTTAGGATTGATAGGTTGCCGTTTTTGCAGGTTTGACGATTCAAGAGAAGGAGGCTCTTGCCAAATTTCGAGTTTTTGGACCAAAATAAGCTTAACGGAGCTCCCCTACTTTTTTTCGTCATTCTTTAACTGATTTGTAAGCCTTTGGATCCCAGATAACAAGGACCAAAATGCATTTTTCATTTCTAAGCTTGTAACATCATAATAAAAGGTTTTGAATAGGCTCCTAAGAGCCCACTCCCCATGCCCCACAGGGGGGATCTGTGTCGATGTACTTTTTCATGAGATTTGCTTTCTTAGTTTTTCTTTAGTTTTGTTTGGCTAACACTAAATTAGTTTAAAATTAACCGTCGTGGTCCAATCCAATTGTTGGGCCATTGACTCACTTAGGACGTAGGAACACTTTTATAATTTTCTTTTGCAAAACAATATATTTGAAGAGCATTATATTTTACAATATATTTTGCTTACAAAGTAAACAAATACTTACCCACTGCTTCGGTAGTGTAGTAATTAGACAATCTTTATTTTTTCAGTTTTCTTTTCATGTTAAAATAAACCCTCTTGCTTTCTCAAGTATAGTTCACGGAGAAGGGCTTACCCGAGTACTGGACTTGGAAAGAGATTGTTGGGTTTTTCTTTTCTAACAAAGAAAACTTTGTTCTAAAAAGCTTAAAACCAACAAGGCTCATTCCTTGTAATGCTATGGATCTATGCGGCTTTGATTGACCAACTGATCACATCCAGAAAGGGATTGAGTGACTAGCTTAATTAGATCTCACACTTGCAATTAACCTCCCAAACAACAAAAATTCAGCGTTGTGTTTTGCTTCACGTGGGCAAATTGTATAGAGGAAGCACGAACAACTGAAAAGTGACCGCAAGGCCCCGTCAGGCTACATCCTTGTTGGTGTAGTGTTGGACATCCCCCCGTGAATCCATTCAACCCACATGTTCTTGTGTGCCACCACACTTAGTGAGTTTGGACATATTCCCCGTACCTTCGCGGTATATCGGGAATCTCGCTCCGTCATAATCCACTCATCTCATCGTTAATCTAAAACTGACCAAGATCATTGCAACACATTTCTTAGCACTACAACAACATTACTTTTTGACTCCATTATTGGCACTGGTATTTTATTTGTATCGTACAATCATTTGCTTTAAGCTCATTTACTTATCATGCTACACTCTTGTTGGTGTAGTGTTGGACATCCCTTTGCAATATCTTTTTCCAATATTTATTTTCATTAAAACTCCTAAACAACTTACTCATCCACAAACCACCACTAAAACACTTAATCAGCCTTAGTAACTCTTAGGGTCTACCCCCCTTGGCTTCATTAGGAGTTTGCCTAAACGAAGGAGTCAAGATCAAGTGACAGTACTTGATTCGAGACTTTCCCCCAAGGACGCACGTATTGGTTTGAAGATTATTGCCATGACAACTTAACCCCCCAGGTGCGTAAAAAGCAACAACAAACCTTAGCATAGATAGTGAACGTCCTTCATGAGGAAACCCTAGCAAGGGTAGCGAACCTCTAGAGATGATAAGAAACTCCAAAAATTGTTCCTTGTGCCTTTGCTAGGCCTTCTTGGATAGTGCACACAAGAGGAGAGAAGATGTGTTGTGTTGATGGTAAAAATGAAATGTGTGAGCACTTTATTTATACACTTTAATTCACCTTTATTTCACCTCTGGGTCAACTTGTACTTTTGATGGGGCCCACTTGCACTTCTTGTCTTCAATTTTTCTTGGGACTTCTTCAATAGTATGGCTTGTCTTCTTGGTTATTTCTTCTTCACTAGAAAAGTTGTCCATGTTGGTGATCATCTCCTCACATGCACGTCTATTCACACATAGAGCACTAATGTTGAATAGACCTACTAAGAAGTCCCGGAAACTTCTTAGATTCAATGTCAACTCAATATTAGACTAGACTTGTATATTCCACAAGGGGATGAAAGGCCCTATCAAATAAACAAGTCAAAACTCTAATATAGAATAGATCACTCCATCATGGAGTAGGCAGTGCGAGAGCACCATGAAGCCAATCTCCCCACACCATATGACTCAGGATAATGGGAGATTGCCTGCCCTTGCCTGGGCCGTTCAGCTCTAGCCATATGACTCAGGCTCTTGGTCAAATCAGCATGACCACTTTGAGAGAATGTCTGCTCGATGCTGCAACCTGGAGAAACATCAACACAACCAACAAAAGGCCTTTTAATCACCTCAAGAAAGGCTGAGTTGCATGACAAACATCATTTACACCTTCTAGAATTAAAGGTGTAGGCTTCTCCAACAGTGGAATGCTTTCTACCGGGCATGAGAATGAAATATGAGATGAAATTTCAGATCTGGAATTAAATTTCTGCATACAATTATATGGTTGGAGATGACTCTCATAAAATTTGAGTTCAATACCTTTCTGTTCCATACATTATCCAGCGCTTAAAATATACTTTCTAGCTACATTTTTACATACAAACATACAAAAATCTAAAGGTAGTGATGGCTGAAAATTTCTGCATTATTGTCAACTAAGATCTTATTTTTTTTGATAGAATACACATCATGTGAAACCCTCTGAGGACTTTCCCTCATTTCGAGGATAGTACCTAGGGTAAACCGTTCAGTTGCAGTTTTGACAACCTAACCCGTTGGGGACATCGAGTGAAACCCTGAACATCACATAGATAGCTAGCCCGAGGACTTGACCCTTTGACCTCCTACTTACAGCTCACAACATTCAACCATTTGAGCTAGCCCACCGGGCTGACCCAAAATCTTATTTATAACAAAAAATAGCTGAAAACATTCTGGATTTTGACTGTCATAAACATGGCCCAAAAGTTGATAAATCTTGAATATACATGGTGAAACAAGGCTGAAAAGTTTCTAAATTTGTCACCTCTAGCAAAATTCTCCAAACCAATGTTGAAAAACTCGGCCTCGGCAAAAAATCGGCGAGGGTCTTGATTACAATTTCTCTGTAACATCGGCGAAAAAATCGGGAGAAATCGGCAAAAGTCGGCAAACATTAAAAAATAGAAACTACATGTATTTTTTTTAGAATTTTAAATATATAAAGCAATAATAACATCAAAAAAACATATTGGAACATAAATATGAAGAAAGCACTGATATATATCATCATCATGTAGTCATGCCAAATATAAAACGATACATCAAAGTTGATACTGAAAGTCTGAAACATCATAGTTGTCCAATCAAGGACTCAAAAGTGTATAAAGTCTGAAAATGACATAACATATATAAATGTATCTGAGGAAAACTAGCATCTAGCTATCTAATATCAATGCCCTCTTCCCCTTTTACGGGAAAATATCATGGGTCTCTTGTCAGGCCTGCTAAGAAGTAAAAAAACAAGCATGCTATTTTCCATTCTAATAAAACCCCCATATACATTGGGACTGTTTTTCATTTTTTGGGGCATGAAAATCAATGGCAAAATAGTAAAAACAAATAACAAAGAAATAGACAAGAAATAGGCAATGAAATAGTAAAACAAATATGCAAAAAATCTTTCAAACAGTCCATGGCAAAAGATAAAAAAACAATGGATAAAATGCACATACCTTCAACACTTGGCGCTTTTTTAGAAAAAAGCGCGCTTCCAAGATTTTTTAAAAAATCGCGATTTTTCCTCGGCGAAAAATCGGCCTGAGGAAAGAATCGCGCTTTTTCCAATTTTTTCCGATTTCTCGGCGATTTTTTCAAGCTTGCTCCAAACTACAAGGCTGTCCAAGGGTTAAAAAAACTTTCTTCATACACTTGGCTGTCCTCAAACTTATCTGAACATTCCTCATCTTCCAAGGGTTTGTCTTCACAAACATCTCTTTCCAAAGCATCACTATGTATGCCATAAAATTCAGAAATTTGGAGAACACTACAACTTAACAAACCCTTGCCACCTTGAGTAGATGAAATGGATGCTTGAATTGCCTTTCCAACAACGTATTTCTCATGATGTGATTCTTCTTGTGCTTGATCTTCTATGGAGAATGAGGTGGATTCTTGAATTCGTTCACCACAAATATCTTGTTCACTTGGGGCTGACACAAGGTCCTCAAAAAACTTCTCATATTTGCCTTATTTATAGTGAGGATCCCAATGCTTGAGAATAACTTTGATAAAATATGCAAGTGAAGATATGCCTTTTCTACCAAGATTTTCATACCAATTTAAAACTTCCTCCTCTAAGGTACATGCAAAAGTCATCATCATAACATCTTCATGAATAACATTTTAATGTGCCATAACTTTCATGAAGGATGCAACATGTAATATAGCTGAATCATCACACACATGAAATAATCCAATAAGATTAATCCAATCAAAATCATAAACCTCATTTGGAAATCTTGGGATGCACAAAAAATCCAATGGAACATAAACACCAACCAACCATGGTGGTGTTACCTACTAAGTCATACTTAGTTGGTGGTATCAAGTGCGCCGGATGAGACAAACAAACACCATTGTTTATTATTCAGAGTTCAGAAGTCATTCAGCCTTCTTCTGGGAATTTTTTTTAAAATTTTCTTGTACCACATGTTTATACCCTTTTGGGGGAGTTGTAATAAAATGTTCTAGCATGGTGGTGTATGTAAAAGACTTGGTCCCCTAGACTTATCTATAAATCCAACTAGCCTAGAGTGTTTTTTCCCTTAGAGATTATTTGTTGTTGAGAAAACGACTAATAATTTTTGAGTTTTTCACTCATACCTCCAAAGTTGGGGTGGCCGTCTTAGTATTTAAGCCTAGGGGGTTATTAGAGTTTATGTGTCAATGTTTATAAACATGCTAGGCATTAATATTGAGTCATATGGACATGTGCTAGGTCCCCTTCATTTTTTTTAAAGTTTTGGTAAAAATATATATATATATATATATATTTTTCCGTAAACTTAGGCTATTTTTTAATAGTTTAATTGGGAAAATTATGGTTGTAATAAAAGTGTGGTTAGGGATCAGTTTTGGCCTTGGGGGTGCTCATTTTCTAACTCAGAGCACCCGTTTAACCCAAAAACCCACTTTTCCTAAGTTTTAAGTAATAAATTTATCACTTAAGTAAAAAATCTCAAAAAAATCAAATTTATTAATTAAAAAATAGAAATAATTAATAAATGGAGAATATTCTCAAAATCCTAAATCAATGGGATTTGCTCCGATTTGACTAAATCAGTGGCATCGGCTCCCAAAACTAAAGGCGAGTTAGACTACTGATTGAGTGGAGTGTTTTTTCAGTTGGTGAAGGGCATTGAAGGCTCATGCATGCTAAGAGGATGCGCCCCTATCTCTCCTCCACACGTGTGGGGTACTTGGCATCTGATGAGTGGGTTGTTCATTCAACTTCAGTTTACTGAGAGAGGTGTTAATCAGGTTTTCAGTCCTACTCCAGTTCAAACTCAGTCTAACTCGCTCAACCTCAGATCAACTCTCCTTCAGCTGGAGTCTCTCTCTCAGTCAGGCATGCGCCCCTCTTGGCTAGTTTGGCTATAAATAAAGCACAACCTTCTCCATTTGAAACTAGTTAGAGTTTGATGAAGTGCTGGTGCCTATTGTAATACTGTTATTTTGCATCTATTTGTTGAGAATAAAGAAGCTTTGGAGGCTATACCGTGTAGTGCTTGTATTGTGTGGATTCCCAACGTTATGCTGCAAATGTGGTAACTGCAATTTTTTCAAATTTTGTGCTTTTCTGTGTTCTAGCTTCAAAGGATTCGGCTGAATCAATAAGAGTTTAGATTTGGCAAGTAAGTTTACTTGCTTTATTTATTCATATTGTGTATGCTCAAAGATCTAAGGTTTTGCTTAAATAAGATTTTTTTGCATGCTTTTTTTTTCTTCCATACATTTATATCTAGATCTCATGGGTTTGTGCAAGTTTTTTGTGATCTAGTTGCAGGCTCCCAATCGGATGAGGTGTGGATCAAGATTGACGCCATTCCCCATTCAAAAAAGCTCAAGACACTGTCCCTCGGTGCTCCACAAAAGGGCCTTCCTCAAGCCTTCTTTTTATCCCAGCAACAAACCAATCTTCTCTCCTCTCTCTTTCTTCAAAACTAAATTTCCTTCGTTACTATGTTTATGTATGAGCATCTAGTTTTATCATACGAAAAATTCTTTCATTAGATCTCATATATAAATATTCAAATCTAGATCTCGTTTTCAAAAAAGTTTTTATAAGCATCTTAGATCTAGTTTAGGAAATCGTCATTTTTCACAAGGCATCGAAAGTAGATCTAAAAATTTGTTGAATGCATGGTTGTTCCCTTGAATATAAAGGTTTTATTTAGCAAATCAAGTGCTTTAGATTGGCTGCCCCAAAGCTAGCCAAGATCCTCAAGAGGACTTGTCCTCTTGAGTTATTTTTTATCTTTTCTTAAAAGTACTTTAACTTAGTAATTTTCCGTAGTTTTTTGGGTTTGTCCAAAGACACGTTTAAAGTGTTTTTGACGACTTTACACTAATTAAAGCTTGCTAATTTTTAGCAGGTCCGTCCGAAAAGAGGAGGAGGTGCTGTCCGAAAAACAAATTTTGGCTCATCCGGATCCCCCCAGGGGTCTTCCCATCTTCCATAATCATTCTTGTTGTATTTTGTAAGCCTTTGGTTTTGTTCTGTATAAGAACCAAGTGACATTTTTCATTTAAGTTTTATAACCAGGTTGAATAAAAAGCAAACTCAAGTAGGCTCTTTTGAGCCTACTCCCCATCCCCCTTGGGGAGATCCGCGTCATTTTTTCCTCTTGTTTAGTTTAGTTTAGTTTAGTTTATTCACATGTAAGTAGTGTACTTTGTTTTACATTGCAAATTGTTTACATCTTTCAAGTTCTCAAAGTAAATTTACTAACCCCATGATTTCCCGAGTGACTTGGAAGGGGAAAGAGATTCGCGGTAGGTTAATTAGATAACCGTGTTTTTTGTTTTCTTTCTTTTTTGTTCAACACTTTAATTTTAATTTCAAGTACTTAAAACCTTTATAAAATCAACTCCTTGCTTTCTCGATTACGGTTCACTTGAACCAAAAGAGATCCTTGCAGATTCATTTTTCTTCTTTTAAAAGAAAACGATTAATAAAATCTATAAATCCTTTAGACTCCGTTGTGTATGCTCTGCATCGTTGCGGTTCGTTCGATCAGTCGACTGCATCAACAACAACGTGGGTGACTAGATAAATTAAGTTTTCACGCCCCGAATTAACCTCCTAGGAGAAAATCCAACGCCTCGAATTAATCCATTGTGGTGGAAAAATCCACAAAGGAAGCGGGAACAACTGGGTAGCGACCTTGGGACATCGTTAGGCTACGCCCTTGTTGTAGTGTTGAACACGTTTAAGAGACTCCAACCAGCCCACATATTCCTTGCAGGGAGCCGCATCGGATAACGATTTTGGACATACTCCTCGTACCTTCGGGTATATTTGGAGTCCCTGTTGCTCACCTATTTCGACTAGGTGGCAACGTCATGTACATTGAGGATGTACATTATTGTACAATTTGTACCATGGAAAAATCTAGGGATTTTTCACTCTGCAGGGCAATTGGCGTCTTTGTAAATGAAATGTCCATTCCCCTGCGTGGGAAAATTAATGTAATTCTATGTGCTAGTGTGGGTCATATGATATGGACGCCACACCATGGAATTGATTGTTAGGGAAGTCCCCTCATCGAGTGTTTTTTTCCCTTTTCAATTAATCTTGTTCTTTAACGATTTTAATTGGTTAGGTTTTTCACTCAAAATCCTCCAAAGTGGTGATGGACGTTCTAATAATCAAAGTCCATGGGGTGGCTAAGGGTTCAAAATGTTATTCGTGACCATACTAGGCATCTCTTGTAGTCTTGCGGAATTTCGTTAGGTTATTGTATTTTTATTATTTTTTTCCTAATTAATTAACTTTATCATTTGGTGATTAATTAATTGAGTTTTGATGTAATAGTGTAATCTCTTGAACCTTGACATTTTGTAATAGGGGCTATAAATGCAAATGAAAATGATATGACAACCCCTAAGCCATTGGTTCAAGTCTCATGTCATTTTGACAAGGGGTTAGGAAGTTAGACCAATTTTGGCTAAGGCAAGGTATTTTTTTTCTAGGAAATTAATTTAATTTCTTAGGGTGAAAACTTAAATTATTTGATTTTGAAGGAAAAAATAAAATAAGGCCATGGTAATTAAGTTTGGGGGGTGGCTAAGCATAGTCAATTTTTATTTTTAAATAAACCCCCCCCATGGTCCAAATAAATTTTTGAAGATCTCTTAAGTGGGGAGCCCCTCTTGTCTTAATAAAAGATTAAAAATAAAAGATTAAAATTAAAAGATTAAATAAAAGAAAAAATAAAAGAAAAAATAAAAGCTAAAAAATAAAAGATTAAAAAATAAAAGATAAAAAAGAAAAAAAGAAAAAATAAAAATAAAATAAAAAAAATCAAACTTTGAGTCAAAAGAGGCCCTAAATAAAAGATTAAAAATAAAAGAAAATAAAAGATTAAAAATAAAAGATAAAAAATAAAAAATAAAAAAAATAAAAATTTGAGTCAAAAGAGGCCCCACTTGAGTCATGGAAACCCTAGATCTAAGGGTTAAGTTTCATTGTGACATGGATCTATCTTTTTGACCATTGATTTGAAGAGGCCCCCTTGCTTATGATTGGTGGATGGCTTGCAAAGTCAACAAACCTAGATCTAAGGGTGGAGGAGAGCTAGAGTTTAGATCTATGTTTTGGACCCTTGATTTAGGAGTGGGTTTGGGATCTTTTCAACTATAAAAGGTCTCCCCTTCCTCATTATACATCAACTTTCAAGCTATTGTTATGCTGCTGGAATCACTCCTCTCTTATTTTCTTCTCATGCTCTTTCATTTTGCTCAAGCCCTAGAGGCTTATTTTGTATCAAATCTTGCCCTAGTTGGGCTTAATACAAGTGATCTTTGGAGGAATTTTTGGTGCTCCCTTGTACATTTCATGTGTCTTTGGATGAGGTAACTTGCTTTATATATATTTATTTGATTTGCATTTGTATTAGCCTAGATAGCTCTCCACAAAGTATTTTGTGGAGAGATTTGTAAGTAGAAGTATTTCTGCTTTCATTTGTGAGTTTTTTTTTAGATTTATCAAAGTATTTTGGTAGTATTATTTTTGCACATTGATCTAGGAACAAATAATCAATCTCATCAAGAAATAATCAACAAATAACTCAGAAATTGTGTTAATAGGAACCGGAATTGGTTTCCTCTCTGTATATTTAATAAACAATGAATGGTTACAATAACAATGTCAAGCAATGGCTTGAATCAATGAGGAATTCGAATACCTAAGGAGGTCATTCGAAATCAATGAGTGAGTCTGGCTTAACTGACTGTAAGCCATTGGTTCACACTCTGTTAACCACTTGACCAAAACCCTAATTGACTCACCAAACCTTCACTGAAGTCGGAGTGCAATAAATGATTGAATCTCAACTGAAGGAGATCAAACACATGTCATAGCGAGCCAACCATCAAGTGCTAGTGCTCAATGACTTCAATGAACCCCGATGAGGTTAACTGAAGCTGAATTGATCATCAGAAGTTGGTGGAGGCGCCCCTGTTGACTCCAGATCATTAAATAATAATAAATAATCATTAAATAGCATATTTAATGAGAGGAGGCGCCTTAACTGACTGGTTGAACTGATTGTAACCACCAGTTCGCAATTAGGTGCATTAATATCATTCA